>CAIGQZ010001469.1:0-16332 GCA_903798205.1 Danio tinwini | reverse complement strand
AATACTATTAATTTATGTTATGATACTATACCAGCTGAAATATATATATGTATATGTTTCCCAAAATATTGAATAAATAATTATTAACTGTATCCAATATATAAATATTTATTTAAAATATACATATAAATGCCAATAATGGCATGAAAATTATATCATTATGTAAATTATATATTGTCATATATAGAGCTGAAAGGTGAACATTGACCTGACCGGGCCAGATTGGCACAACCGATTTTAAGTTGAGATGGTGCCACTGCTGATGTTTGCCATTCAGGGTGTTTTATCTCATAGCCCAGTCCCGCTGCTGACACCAGAAGAGCAGCTCTGGCAGGAGATAAGAGGAGTTTCTTCAACGACATCAGGCAGAGATGAGCATCAGGAGTAACCGCTCCAAAACAGACATTAGTGGTGCTTGTTGATATATGTGATTAATTATATATGTAATAAATAACAAATTGGAAAAATATTTAGAAGATTTATAATTTTATGTCGAGGACAGGCATATGTTTTTCCATGAAGCTTATTATTTTAATTTTGATCAAAGTAAAAAAAAAAATAAAAAAAATGAAACACATGAAGCAATTTCTATTTACATTTAAATGTGTTATGCTATAAATGTATAACATTTGAAACATAGTATACAAATAATAACTTTAGGACAAAATAAAGCTGCTTATGCTATGCTGCTCATTTTATCAGTAGGTTGAATCAATATGGTATTGGTGCTTTGTTTAGTTTAGAGCACTAAAGAAAGGGGGCTTCTACAGAATGGGGGATTGTCAAGTTGTCTTTTCTGAAGAAATTGCATGATATTGCATCATTACATTTTTGTTGTGGTTGATGTGTAATTTGGAATGTCAAATAATTTCTCAATGTTATAAGTTAAAAGGTTATTACATTCCATGTAAAAAGATGGTAACATTCAATTTTGTTTCCAAGTTTAAGTTGCAAAAAAAAAATAAAAAATCACTGTTTATGCATAAATGGACTACAGTCTAATTTTTCCAGAATGAGAAAACAGTGGCCTATTTGGAATAAATTACGAGGTTTAAAGATTTTAACAGCACCCCTTTATTGCTGCAATGTTGTCCGTAAAGTAACACTTCACTTAAAAAAAAAAAAAGCCAGTTTCTCAAGTCACCCTGAGTTAAACAGTTGAGTTTTACAATTTTTGAAATCCATTCATCTGATCTCTGAGTCTGGTGGGATAACATTAAATAGCTTAGCAAAAACATTGAATCACATTAGAAGACCGTTAACATCTAACTAATATTATATTGCTTAGCACCTGAAAATAGCCCCCAGTTAGATAACTACATAATAAATGCTGTGTAATATTGCGCCTGCTGCAATTCCTAGTCATATTAATATGTTACATAAAAATCAACTTTTCATTTTCTGCTAGTCTTGGTGATGTAACTACAGACGAGTCAAGCTATAAATAGGACTATTTTCAAAGCATTTGCTAATGGTCTAATACTATTCAATTATTTATGCTATGCTGAGAAATTTCATGCAAATGTCAACCTTGTCATGAAAAAAAGGAGGTTTTTTACCAAAATAGCGTTTCATAGTTGCAAGCGTTTTTGTGCAAGCATTTTACAGTACTTGAAAAATATAAAAAAAGTTTCTGTCAATGTTTTCAAACAATTATATTTGATTTACCAGTCACACGTGTCATTTTTTTTACATTCGTCACATCCATAACAGAGAGATGTCACATCCAATGAAGCTTTTTCCTGATAAATGCAAAAATGTAAAATAAAATTAATATTTTGTTCTATAGTGAGCCAAATGTGATCCTTTTGGTTAGCATTGGTTTTTTTTCTATGTGCAGTTTAATTCACAGAATTTATGTTCTATACTGTAAACTTTGCTAACCTTTTTCATCACATCCATAATGCGTTTTTTTTCTCATAAAAAATATATATATATATTACAGATTAAAATATTTTTGATTCATAACTCTGTGGTTAGTTGTTTTGGAAAATATAGACAGATGTTTCAATACAGTGTTAAATTATACTTTCCCTGTGAGTCTATGTTTTCAATTTTTAAAAACTCTGGAATTGTTCTGCTCCAGCCAGAGTTTGGCTGAATGGATTACAAATTGTAAAACTATTGTTTAACTCTATAGGTGACTATAAAACAAGCCTATTTGCAAAAAAATACAATAAAAAAATAAAGTGGAGTGTTTTTAAGGGCAACAAAGTGGCGCAGTATAGGTAATGGTCGCTAGTTCGAGCCTCGGCTGGGTCAGTTGCCGTTTCTGTGTGGAGTTTGCATGTTCTCCCTGCGTTCGTGTGGGTTTTCTTCCGTGTGCTCCACTTTCCCCCACAGTCCAAAGACATGCGGGTTTAGGTGATTTGGGTAAGTTAAATTGTCTGTAGTGAATGAGTGTGTATGGATGTTTCCCAGAGATGTGTTGCGGCTGGAAAGACATCCGCTGCTTAAAACGTGCTGGATAAGTTGTCGGTTCATTCCGCTGTGGTGACCCCAGATTAATAAAGGGACTAAGCCGAAGAGAAAATGAATGAATGAATGTTCTTTTTAAGAAGTAGTTCATCCAAAAAAATTAAAATTATGTCATCTTGTTGCAAACTGTTGAACACACACACAAACTTTACTATGATTTCTGAAAACCAGTATTGGCTTCCCTGAAGTCAATTGTTAGTTTTCCAACATTCTTCAAAATAATTTTGTGTTCAACAAAACAAAACGAAACCACAAACTGATTTGGTACAATGTGGGCTGACAGATTTTCGTTTTTAGATTAAGCTTTTTTTTTTACATTTGTCTCTCCCACAACATTGTCACTCTGTTAATATAGGCTAATCTGTTTGCCAGCCGAGTTGTTTAACCTCCTCATTTGGATGCAGGAAGGTTATTTGATTTCTGCCTGACTGACTTTGTTTGAGCTCGTGACCCCTTAAGTCACGAGTCGTCGGTGTCGGCAGTACTATAATTGACTGGTGATTCGCGCATGTAGGAGCGCTATTTCCTCTCATTGTCGAGCCGTCGTGAGCAGGAAGTCGGAAAAGAACAGAAACCAAGGGGGCAGGGCCATTTAAAAATACCTGCTGCCCTACAATAACGGGACACAGAAACAGCAGCCCTATGGGACACTGCCGTGGAGACTTGCAGCGGAAAATCCAGCACAGACAAGACGGAGCCTAAACGCCACATTATCACGCATTTGCGCCGGAGAAATTGAACAACGCCACTGTCTACCACCTCACATTATTCAGACACAACATAGAACTAAATGCGCGGTGACAGAAATCTAATGTAAATGAAAAGACGCTTGGAATCTGGTTTACATAATGTGTGTTGTATGTTTCTGAGGTTTAGTGCACTAAGAAGACAGCAGAACAGGTGCATCTCTGAAGCGTTTAGTGCGGCAGGTCATTGATGGTCTTTCGGAACCGCCGAGGGCGAGTGTGGAACATATTTTGCTGAAAAACAGCGTGCATATCAAATGCGCTGAATTCCACATGAATTATATTGAATATGGCTTCTACAATTGAACGGAAAACACTGGAGGCAAATGAGTGAGTATATGTTAATGTTTTCGTCTATAATTGGTCAGAATGTAAAAAGATGTATTGCCTAACATTTATAGACAACACAAATACGCGCCTATAATATGTTCGCTGATAGAAAGTTTAGAACTAAAACAGCCACTGTGCCTTTATTAGTGAGCATCAAATAATTCACAAATTAAATTAGTTTTATTTAGACCAATTATTCTCAACTCATTTGAAGCACAAATACTTTATCTTAGAAATACGTGCAAGTAGGCGTATGTTCAAGAAGTCTGACCACTATATTTTACCAGTGGAAGTAGGAAAATAAAATAAAGCAAATAATAAATTTCTTCCGAATATAATTTTTTTTGTGATTTTTAAGTACTCATAGGGGAAAATAATTTGCTCAAACTTTATGTAGATTCATGCTTATATGTTTATATACAAAAAGTTAACATTTTTAAGACAGCTACCATTGTTTTGCAAAAAAAAAGATAACTAGATAGATAAATTTAAAAAAGGTATATTCAAATAAACAAAGATGTAATTACAATTTTATTTGTAATTCAGAAGAAATGCCATCAAAACTTATCAGATAAAAAAAGCATTTTATTGAAAATCTAAATGTACAAATGTATTGTAATCTTTATTTATTGTAATTGTATTGAATCTTTTTATATTGTAAAATTAATAATTTAAGAATGTAACCACTAGACATTTTGATGATGATCAAACCATTGGCATTGTTTTGTAATGGTTTATTCAGAGCAGCTATAATAAGGCATGGATGAGTGCCTTAATTCTATTAATATTATATGCTCCAAATTTGGCACTTATATTTTGCATGCTTCTTTAATAAAGCTTTAAGACAAAAGCCACCTAAAAATGTCCACATGAAATCAAACTACCTCTGTACATTTGTTTATACGTAGCAGTTTTTTAAAAATTAAAATCCCAGAAATTCTATTAAAACTGTTTTATGAATTTTGTTTACAAATGTTAACCAGTGTGTGACATGATCTAATTTAAGAGTGCAGTGACCCAGAGCATCTCATTTGCATACTGCACTTTTCTCCCTTGGGTTCACGCATCAGTAGTTACAGCACAAGTAGTTGTTTATAAAAACAAATTTAACTATGTAGGTTACATCTACAAAAAATAGCACATATGTTTGCTTGTTTTGTCTGTAGCCTATAGAACACACATAACCGATATATTTTTGTTACATTTTATATTCAATAAAAGTGCGGACCAGTGACATCTGGTGCTCATAACGATGTATGACATGTTTAAATGGACACGCTGATCTGCAGGGAGCCGGTTGATGAAGTGCTCCAGATGCCGCCGTCATTGCTGACCTGTGGCGGGTGTCAGCAGAGCATAGGGGACCGGTTCTTCCTGAAGGCCATCGAGCAATACTGGCATGAGGACTGCCTGAGCTGTGACCTCTGCGGCTGCCGCTTAGGGGAGGTGGGACGCAGGCTTTACTACAAACTCGGCAGAAAGCTGTGCAGGAGAGACTACCTCAGGTTAGAATCTGGAAGAACTTTTGAACTGCATTTAAATGACACCTGATAAATAGGGGAGCAAGCGGATGAACGTGAGTGAGTGCATAAAATTATGGCATCATTTACTCACCCCACCCTGCTTCTTTTCATCTGTTAAACACACACACTCGCAAAAAAAAAGAAAAAGTAAAAAAAAAGAGTCCCCCACAAGTCCAAAAACATGTGGTATAGGTGAATCGGATAAGCTAAATTGTCCGTAGTGTATGTGTGTGAATGAGTGTGTGTGAATGTTTTCCAGTGATGGTTTTCAGCTGGAAGGCCATCCGCTGCGTAAAACATATGCTGGATAAGTTGGCGGTTCATTCTGCTGTGGCAACCCCAGATTAATAAAGGGACTAATCCGAAAAGAAAATGAATGAATGATATTTCGTGTTGGTATGTGCCGAATTCTGACCATGCTAGGTTATTACTCCCCTCTTAAAACCTTGTATAGGCCTTCTACAAACTAAATCGAAGCACAAACTAAAACGAGTCATTTCAAACAAATAAAACGGCCAAAACAAAGTCTGTTTGGGGATTGTTTAGACAGTTCAAAACAGTTCATCAAAGCAAAATTTTTTGGGGAAGTTTTTGGCTCCTAAACAGTATTGAGCTACCATTGGTCTGTGACTATTATGCAATCAGTGAGTGTGTTTATGAACTCCACCTTTTTGATGTGCGATTGTTTCGTTTCTCATGTCCATTGTGCTGGATCGCCTTTATTTAATTATCCTAATTAAACAAAGATAAACCAGAATCCTCCTTTCACTATATTTCTAAGCTAGAGTTTAGTTAAAGGATAATTTTTTGTAATGTTTTGCAAAAGGAATAAATTAGATTCATACATCATGAATTCAATGAATTCAATGTCCACTCCAGTGAAGTAAATTAATAAAATATACTTTCAATAATAAAATAAAATCCAGTGAAAAGTAGAATAAATAAAATGCAAATAACAGAAACAAAATCCTTACTTTATCTTCCGTTGAGAATAAAAGGCTACCAACCTCCAGTATAGAGAAGTCAGAAACACGCAAAGCTGGCTTGTACATTTCAGCTTTTTATACTCCTTATGCATAGATAAAGATCAACTACTAGGACAGTGTTCGGAAACAGTGTTCAGAAACAGGTTTGTAGGAACAGAGCAAAGGTCATTCATAAAAAAACAGATATATAAGCTAATTAATTCATACGTTCAAGATCATGCTTATCAATTGAACAATGAGTTAAAGTTGATCCCTCGGGCAAACATATACATAGTCATCTGAGTATATTAAAAAACATGAATCATTTAAATAGTTTTATCATCAGCATGCATAGTGTGCCTACAATCTCATGCACTGAGAGTCATACGTGTATGCTGAGCAGTGAGGTCAGCCAAAGTTCCTCCAACTGATCGGTTGGTCCGGTGCGCCCTCTGGCCGAGGTGCCTTTCCTTTCTCTCACGCTTGGCTTCATCATTAAGTTGTGCTTTTACGCTTTGGAATATCAGAATACATCAGTGATTTTTTTAGTGTCTCCTATAATTAATGTCATCAGACCAATCAGACATCACACCATGGAGGTCAGACATAAGAACAACTCTTAACAACACCAAATTAGCAACATGAATAAACAGGGTGGAGTATCAGTATGCTCACCTCGGTGATCACTCGCAGAGAGATTTTAAAAGACTCAGAGTGGGTCACCCACCAGATGACTGCTCGCCACCACATCTTTTTAATTCTAAACACTGGAAGATTTGGGGTCTATACACTGCAAACAGTAAGCAATCTTCAAGGCCTGGTATACTGAACAACAAATGAAGTTAACATACTTAAAAAGGCTGAGTGAAGATATACTGTTTTCGAATCTTCAGACACTTCCATGCTGCAGTAGGTGGCGGGGTTGTAAATGTGTCACGCTGCTCACGTCAGTGTAGCCTATAAACAGAACAATGGTGGCTGAGGCAGATGAACAATTGCACAAGAAGCAAATGTTTACATAATTTTTTTTGTCACAACACTTCTTGCCCGATGTGTGACCCCCTCCGAGACTTTTTAAAATCACTCCTTGAGGGATCATATGGGTGCAGATCTATGTATTCATGTAACTTGTGTTTTTTTTATGTTGTTCTCCTGTCTAACCTCCGTGGATACAAAGCATGTCAAAAAAGGCAAAGTTCCAGAATGGTCTTGGACCAATGGTAGTCCCACAACTCTGACAAGTTTGGTGAGCTGTTTCAAACTGCCCAGTCAATCTCAAAAAACCCTTTGTTTTGGCTGGATTTTGTTCAAAATGACGTTTCAGTTCATTGTTCGATTTTGTTTGGTTTGAGGTGTACAGCAGCCTTTGGGGTTGGAGGTTGTGGGGTGTGAGGGGTTAGGATTAAGAGTAAGGTTATGGATTAGGCAGTTGGGAAGTGACAAAGACCCCATGCGGCGGTGATGAGTTTATTAGCGCTATTACAACAAAACCTGGTAATGCTGTATCAACTAGACAACCAGAGCTTCAGTGATTTTTAAATCCAGCATGGTAGACTGTTTACTCATCACATTGAGAATAGGCATTAGCCGGTATAAGATTCTGACGGTATAATAACCGTGGATAAAAATATCAAGTTTTCACGGTATTGTGCTCACTGCTCTACAATATATTCTTTCTATACGTTTTTCCCCTTTTGAAAACAATATATTTATTTTTTGAAAGATTTTTAAAAGTTTGGAACAGTAGAGATGTCAAGCTAAATAATACAAAAGATTAATTGACTTCTGCTGTCTTCATTAGTTTCAAAAACACAATATCTTCACAATTTAAAACGACATCTTTGGATATTTTTTTCTGCTGGAGATACTGCTGTCCTAAAAAACAAAAAAAAAAAATGTAAACAAAAAAATCTTACACATACCTTAGGAATGGTATTACAGAAAGTTTGGTGGTTTTAAAACCTTGACTTTTCCAAACCGCGGTATACCTTGAAAACGGTTATCGTCCCATGCCTAATTGAGAATGGACTTGCAATCTTCTGCGATTTTAGTGTATCCTGCAGCTCTGACTGTGCTTGTTTATAGGGAAAATATAAGTGTATGGCCCATGTTTTACATAATTTTAACCCATTTTTACTTTTTCATCTAGACACAGACATTTCTTGAATTGATATGTGTATGGACTATTTATGGGATGATAACCGTTTTCATATTGTGTTCAATAGGGAAAAGTTTTAGTTTTTTACCCAGACATTTAAAAAGAAAATTTTAGAGGAGGAACCACATTACAATGAAATCCTGATATTTTTATCCAAGGTTATTATATTATTAGAATCTTATACTGGCCCATGTCTAGTATGGAGCCAAAACCTTTAGAATCTGCAAAAGTAAAGTAACAAACAAACAAATCATTGCCTTCTGGATGAGCCTTAAATATGGAGGTAATAGCTTGTTAAGGGGGGCAAAAAGCACTCGTACTATAATTCACTAGTATTTTTGCTACAGTGGATGTCTTTATTTACCAGTATCCTTCAAAATATTCTATTTTGTTTTCAATAGTAAAAGAAACTCATAAAGGTTTGGGAGTACATAGTATATTTTAATTTTTTAATGGAAAATCCATTTTAAACCATTGTTTCTGTGAGCATTAGATGTTTTTAATAGAGCTGTTTGCTCAAAAATGGAAATTTTAAAATTAATAATTCTTCTCCTGACCATACAAGATGTGACTTTTTTTTTGTTGAGATCAAGAGAAATTTAGTTTTTAGAAAAAAACTTATCATCGTGTGAAAGATCACTTTTGAAAATCCATATTCATGCAGCTTTAATGTAGTCAAATTAAGGGACTTCTTCAAACATGTCATTCAAAACAATGTCATTATCAGAAATACATTTAAAATGATGTACTTTTTTAACTACAAATGTTGTAGCTTCACAAAATGGTTGATTGGAGGCAGATTGGAAATGTCAGATGTCATGTTGGCAAGAACCAAAATGTTTTTTTACAAGGAAGTTAATTGACATTAAATCGATGTGCATTTGTGATAGGGCTTCGTTTGAGCATCGATGTCTGCAAAAGTCACATCACAGTGTATTATTATTTATTAAAGATTAAAAGATAAATATATTATTAAATATATATTTTTAGTTATTATTTTTTGAATGATGACCATGTTATTTTACATTTGATTGTTCAATTTCTGTACTTGCTGCTACAGTTATACTGCCCTGAAAGCCATAAAGCACTGTTTATTTATTTATATTTGCTTCTAATTTATAATAATTTATGCAGATGCACTGCATAGAAAAAAACTTGATCATCCCAGTCGATCTAGATTAATGAATTATTTCCAAATAGAGTTATTCAAACCATCTGGTGAAATTTTGTTCATATCGCAATAAATATCGCAAAATATTGCAATGTAAGATAGTTTTTCCAGTATCGTGCAGCCCTAATTTGGGATGTCTTTTTGGATGTTGTTTTTACATCTAGGTGCCTGCTGGGAATAGAACATACTACTTTTGTCACATACTGTTTGCCTCTTTTATAGTAGGATTTCAGATGAAGTCTATGTTTTTTGTTGCTTAGTAGTGGTGCAAAATCATTTAAAGGGTTGAAAAGGCATTTAAATTTGTCTACCTGAATAGAAAAACTGTACTAAAATGTTTGTGAGTAGTATCTGTTGAAATAAGACATTTTGAAAAATGTTGGAAGCTGTTTAACCATTGTCAACCGTAGAAAAATAAATGGAAGTTAATGGCTACCATTTTACAACAATAAAAAAACACCTTCAATGAAGTTCATTTGCTTTCACCAAAAAAACAAAACAAAAAACAAACTAAAAAAGGTTTGGAACAATTGGAGAGAGAGAGTAAATAACAGATTTTTTTCATTTTTGATTGAATATAGACTAAAGGGGGAATATCCCTTTCGTAAGTTTAGCTCATAGCTCCCTCTGTTGGTCAAAATAATCACTACATTGTTTCTTTCTCTACAGACTGTTTGGTCAGGACGGACTCTGTGCTTCCTGTGAAAAGAGGATCCGGGCCTTTGAAATGACCATGCGTGTGCGTGACAAAGTCTATCACCTCGAATGCTTCAAATGCGCTGCCTGTCAGAAACACTTCTGTGTCGGAGATCGTTACCTGCTCATCAACTCGGACATTGTGTGTGAACAGGACATTTTTGAGTGGACCAAACTCAATGGCAGCATAGTATAGTGTTCTGCCAAAATCATTAGCAAAATGTAACCTGTCAACATTTGCAACAAACCCTTTACTAACAATCACAAAATATATTTTAAAGAAATTATTTTTCTGGCTCTAGTAGCCATGTTCTGAGTGCTCATCTCTATTTGTTATTTAAACTTGAGAAAAATGCCACCAGGTTTCCCAGTGTTGGGTTACAGCTGGAAGGGCATCCACTGTGTAAAACATATGCTGGATAAGTTGGCGGTTCTTCCCGCTGTGCCCAACCCTGATTAATAAAGGGACTAAGCTGAAAAGAAAATGAATGAATGAATGAATGAATGAAAATTGCCACCAGCAAAGTGAACCTTTTTGTTTTTGTTAAAATTGGTGTATTTTTAAAGAACAGCATTATACAGTTTGTAATGTATTGCAATAAAAACTGATTCCCTTTGCTACCTTTACAGAATTACTTCGATTTGAACTATAGTACTATTTGTTTTGAAGTAATTGCAATAAAATCTACAGACATCTTAGAAAGTTATTCTTTCAAGCTGCATTTGACAACTTTTTAAAAATGTACAGCAAATTTTAAAAAGCTGGATTTTAGTGTCATATTAGCTTTAACTGAAGCTCAAGAAACATTTCTTATTTTTTTCCACAATATTTTTTATTGTGTGCTGCTTATTTTTTTGTGATATATAATATGTTATCAAAGGGCCAACAGTGCACACCCAATATTCTCAAAAGGACATATTGTATACATGTATATTGTGTACTCATTGTGTACAAAAAAAGCAATTTGGTGTAATTTTATTTACTCCTACCAAACTCAGTCATGCTAGATCATATTTTTTACCTCAGTCCAGATAATTTAGATAGTAATCTGCTTAGGTTATGTGCTTCACATGAAGTAAACACAAATATCATAAAGTGAGAAATGAGAAGAATTGTTTAGATACCATCGCATAGCCAGAGTAAGGTCTGATGCTATAGAAAGGGCTCATTTACAGTTGGTCATGTGGCTTTAACGTTAAAAAAGACTGCAACAAAAAACAAGCAATTAAAAAAATCACATATAATGTTATTTGGCAGTAACTAAATTAGGCATGTGGATGCGGTCAAGAAAATGGGCAAGTATGGTAATTTAAATGACTGGCTGAATGTGACATGGATGTTGGTGCCATATGGCATATCAGAAACTGAGTGGATTTTTATTCACAGTGAGCTTAAGTATTTATAGAGAAAAAAATTCAGTGACCGCAAGTCTTGAAGGTGAAAATGTCCAGAACTTGTTGTGAAACTTTTAATTGATGTTTGTGTTTACATCCAGAATGCAAAATCAAAATGTCTATTAGACGTTAATTTTTGGGCCTAAAATTTTGTTTAGATTCTGTAATAGTATTATAATGTTCGTTAAGCAGAATTTAAAAAACATGAGTGCCTGACATTTGAACAGAGCAGATGTTTTCCAGACAAAACTATCTTTAAAATATTGCAGACGTACGTATACTGGTGGTTTAAGATTCAGCCTGATGGTAGTTTAATAGTGTGTTGGATTTCTTTCTTGGCACACATAGGAAATTGAGCATTGTTTAAATGCAGCCTACCTTTTGATGCTGATCAGATTCATCCCTTTATGACTGTAGTCAATTTAAAGTCATCCAAATATCCAAAGAAATGTGCAATAACACGTAAAATAGCCTACAGCATGTGACCTTTGACATCCAAGTTATTTATAATTTATTTACAATTATTGGACAATTAACAATTATTGTACAAATTCAGATTTTAATTGATGACACTTCTTTAGATATTATATTTGCATATGTATACAATGCCTTAAAATAAATCTATTGTTTACAGTTTTGTTTCTTTGTGTAACCATACAGTAAAACAATGACATTTATCAAAATGATAAATATTATAATTATAAATTAAATTATAAATATTTTTTTCTGTTTAAGAAATTTCATTTATCATATTTTTCATCATATATCATATGATAATTTATCATATCATATATTATCATAGTCATATTCATCTACTTTAATGTAGATGAATATGACTATGATAATATATGATATGATAAATTATCATATCATAATTTTAAAACCTGCAATAGAAATATTTCTTGAACATAAAACAATTAAGTTGTCCCAAAAAAACTTTAAGAACTGTGTTGTTTCAAGTCATTTTAAATATATAGTTTGAACAAGCAGTAAAAGTATTTTTTGTATGATTTTCAAAAAAGTAATTTAATGTAATGTAATTGTATTTAAATGTATTGCGATATAATATCTATTATATATATGTAATGAGAGAAATAGAATGTACTACACTGCAAAAAATGCTTTGCTTAATTAGATTTTGTCTTGTTTCTAGTCCAAATATCTTAACATTCTTATATCAATAAACATTTACTTGGCAAGCAAAATATAATGTCTTGTTTTCAGAACGAATATGCCAATATTAAGTCAGTTTTTCCTTAAAACAAGCAAAATAATCTGCCAGTTTGATAAGCTAAATAATTGTGTTTTTACTTTTGACATAAGATTATTTTGCTTACACCATTGGCAGATTATTTAGCTTGTTTTAAGGAAAAAAACTCAATAATGTTTTGCTTGTCTAGAAAATTCTTCTTGATTTAAGAATGTTTAGATATTTGGACTAGAAACAAGACAAAAAATCTAAATAACAAAAGCATTTTTTGCAGTGGACTGGTATTAGCTAATATTGGTATTGGTATTGGAATCGACCGAAAAGTTTTTGTCAAAATCGACATTGGCTTGAATGTTACACAGATCCAATTCATATTCAATAAAATAAATTGAATGGAGAAAACTTTTGTTCTGTACTGTATTGGTACTGGAATCGTTCAAAAAACTTTTTGTTGATGTTGACTTCAGTACTTGCGTTGAACTGCTTGAGAGGCTCGGTTCAAACTAAACAGTGTTTATTAGCAGCGGGCACAAGAGATACACAGCAGCTTCATTTAGTACCAACACACAAACTTACATACAGCATGACTGCGTGACTGAGTGAGAGCGAGGTAGGAGGAGGGGGAGGAACTACACAGAACACTACAGATCCCATATACACACTGTCATAAGGTTGAAACTACGGAAATGCATTGCTGCCACACACATATTTTTTTTCCACTCAGCTATGTCGTTATAACGACATAGCTGAGTGAAAAAAAACATATGTGTGTGGCAGCTATGCGTCTCCTTATGAAACAGATTTTGGCAAAAATAAATAAAAATCCCATCGATTTATCACTTTAAATTCTCATTAAAATATCCACAGATATGAAACCGTATGAGAAAACATGCAGGAGAGATGCTGACACAGCTCTACTGCAGATCATAAATCTTCCTCCATTCCATCAATGGCTTTTACAAAAGTTTCTGGAGTTGTAAGTTATTCTGAAATGCTCCCCATATGTAAGTGTTTCTAGCCGGACTGACCCACAACTGAATCTTCTTCTGTAAGGCCCTGCCTGATGGTGAAGATTACAGGTTTTGAAGGCCTGCATGAACATTTGAGCCACAAAAACTCTTTGAAAACCTTTCAGTCCTGCTGGACTTAACCTAAGAATATAACGCATCATCTAAATGGCGCACACATTAGTGTGAGGGCAGATTTAAACAAAAGAATAAAATGAAGTGGTCTGGAGTCCAGCTGTCTAAAATAATTGTCTCTGAAATAGTTCCAATCTAATGAGAAACTTGAACCTAAAAGCATATCCGCTGCGTAAAACATATGCTTGATAAGTTGGCTGTTTATTCCGCTGTGGTGACCCCAGATTAATAAAGGGACTAAGTCGAAAAGAAGATGGATGGATGGATTTAAATCACCTATACACTGAAAAAAAACATTCAGAGATGATTCCTTGGATTTACTCAATTTTTTACTCAAAGAGGCTGTAAACAATTTATTTGGGCTAAATTTAAACAAACAAATTAAGTAGAATTTTATTAAATTTAATTTGTTTGTTTAAATTCAACACAAATAAATTGTATGCAACAGTTTTGCAGACATCATTTTTTCAGTGTAGTGCATGTTTTTGGGCTGTGCGGGAAACCAGTGCACCCAAAAAAAACCCCACATGAACACAGGGAGAATATGCAAACTCAACACAGAAATGCCAACAGGTCCAGCCAGGATTTGAACCAGCGACCTTCTTGCTGTGAGGTGACAGTGCTAACCACTGAGCCACAGTGCCGCTATATTCTTTCCTAGTCTTGTGGTATGTGTATGTAAATTATTTGTTAAATGGCACCTATGATACAAAATCAACTTTTGAAAGCTGTTTAGACAGAACTGTGTGTATGTATAGTGTGTCCACTGTTATATTAGAATGTTATAAACAAAACTGAAGGTGGATGGCACAAGGGCCTCTGGGGCCCAAATTGCAAGCCCAGGGAGAGTGACTGGCCCCTGGGCAGATCACTGGGGTCAGAGACCTTGGAGGTGGAGTGCAAGGGGGTGCTCAGGAGTCCAGACTGCAAGCCCAGGGAGAGTGGCTGGCCCCTGGGCAGCTCACTGGGGTCAGAGACCCTGGAGGTGGAGGGCACAGGAGCCTTCTGGAGCCCAAATAGCAAGCCCAGAGAGAATGGCTGGCCCCTGGGCAGCTTGCAGGGGACAGAGACCCTAGAGGTAGAGTGCAGGGGGGGCCCCTCAGGAGCCCAGACTGCAAGCCCAGGGAGAGTGGATAGCCCCTGGGCAGCTCGCAGGGGTCAGAAACCCTAAAAGTGGAGAGCACAGGGGCCTTCTGGGGCCCTGAGAGCAAGCCAAAGGAGATTGGCTGGCCCATGGGTAGCTCACAGGGGTCAGAGACCCTGAAAGTGGGGTGCAAGAGGGCCCTCAGGAGCCAAGACTGAAAGTACAGGGAGAGTGGCTAGTCCCAGGGCAGCTCGCTGGGGTCAGAGACCCTGGAGGTGGACGGTGCAGGAGCCTTCTGGGGCCCAAACTGCAAGCCCAGGGAGATTGGCTGGCCCCTGGGCTGCTCACAGGTGTCAGAGACCCTGGAGGTAGAGTGCAAGGGGGCACTCAGGAGCCCAGACTGCAAGCCCAGGGAGAGTGGCTGGCTCCTGGGCTGCTTTCTGGGGTCAGAGACCCTGGTGGTGGATGGCAAGGGGGCCTCTGGGGCCCAAACTGCAAGCCCAAAGAAAGTGGCTGGTCCCTGGGCACCTCTTTGGGGTCAGAGACCCTGGAGGTGGAGGGCACAGAGGCCTTCTGGGGCCCAGACAGAAAGCCCAGAGAGAGTGGCTTGCCCCTGGACAGCTCGCAGGGGTCAGACACCCTGGAGGTAGAGTGCAGGGGGGGCCATCACGAGCCCAGACTGCAAGCCCAGGGAGAGTGGCTGGTCCCCGGGCAGCTCGCTAGGGTCAGAGACCCTTGAGGTGGAGTGCAAGGAGGCGCTCAGGAGCCCAGACTGCAAGCCCATGGAGAATGGCTGGTCCCTGGGCAGCTCGCTGGGGTCAGAAACCCTGGAGGTGGAGGGCACAGGGGCCTCTGGGGCCCAGACTGCAAGCCCAGGGAGAGTGGCTAGCCCCTGGGCAGCTCGCAGGGGTCAAAAACCCTAAAGGTGAAGGGCACAGGGGCATTCTGGGGCCCTGAGAGCATGCCAAAGGAAATTGACTGGCCCATGGGTAGCTCACAGGGGTCAGAGACCCTGGAAGTGGGGTAAAAGAGGGCCCTCAGGAGCCCAGACTGAGAGTACAGGGAGAGTGGCTGGTCCCAGGGCAGCTCGCTGGGGTCAGAGACCCTGGAGGTGGACGGTGTAGGAGCCTTCTGGGGCCCAAACTGCAAGCCCAGGGAGATTGGCTGGCCCCTAGGCTGCTCACAGGGGTCAGAGACCCTGGAGGTAGAGTGCAAAGGAGCCCTCAGGAGCCCAATCTGCAAGCCCAGGGAGAGTGGCTGGCCCCTGGGTAGCTCCCTTGGGTCAGAGTCCCTGGAGGTGGAGTGCAAGTGACCCCTCTGGGGCCCAGACTGCATGCCCAGGGAGTGAGTCTGGCCCCTGTGCAGCTCGCTGGGGTCAGAGACCCTTGGGGTGGAGGGCAAAGGGGTCACTAGGGCCCAAACTGCAAGCCCAGG
>CAIGQZ010001466.1:752298-766973 GCA_903798205.1 Danio tinwini | reverse complement strand
TCTGGCTGTTTTCTCCATCTGTAAAACCTCATGTTCTTCATTCACTCTTTCACTCTCTCCCTCTATGACGTACAGATGGGTGTAGATCTGGTTCAAGATGGTTTGATCCTCTTGGAGTTTCTTTTCCTCAAGTAATCTCTCATATTTGATCTTCATGATGATTTTGTGCTGGTCTTTAATTCTCTGCAGTTCCTCATTAATAGGTTTCTCTAGGTCTCTGGATCCTTTTATGAGTCTTTGTGTTTGTGGAACAGGACTTGTTCTGTATTTCTTTCTGCATGGAGGACAGTTAAAGTCTTCTGAATTTCTGGGGGACAGATACTTGGGTGGACCATCCCTCTCACTGGTAAGTAAAATGAGAAATGGCAAGTCTCAATCATAATAAACTATCACAAAGTACTTTTGCATAAGATTATTGTGTTAATGAGAGCCCAGATCTGCACTGTTTTAGTTCTGTTTCAGACTGTCTTACTTTGGGTCAGAAGTCACAGATTAATTACTATAGTTTAGGGGAAAATGTCATCTATGTGTCACTCTTCAAAGACACACAGCTAGTTTCTGGGATCTTCATTCTGATCACATCAATAAAATTGATTCATTCAATCTCAGCTCTTAAGATATTGCTTATTAAGTTTTTCTTTTACCTGTGGTCAGAGGTCACATTTCCATTGCTGAGATGGTGGTGGGAATTCATGGATATTTCACTCTTCAACATTACACCACTTGGTTCTGGAGATGCTGCACCATCCCTCTCAATCATCTTCTCCATCAGACCTAATGTTTGTTCCTCACAGAGGTCAGCCATTAATAAACAATGTTCTTCTTGTTTTTTGTACTAACAGACAACTCTTAAGTCTGCAAGTATAAGAACACACTAAACATGAAATATTTGAAGCACCATACATAAAGCAAATCTGAAGTGGTCCAAAAAGTGTACAATTGTTTGCACCATGATGGATTGGCAGAAATGTATTACCATATATAAACATGTTCACGCGACAGGATTTGCAAAGAAACTGGGGTCAAAATAATCAGTTCCAATTCTCTGTGATCAGCTGCTCTTCAAGAAGTTGTGAGTGCTACATTTTTGTAGTATTTTGAACTATACTATCAGGTGTCATGGTGGCGCAGTGGGTAGCACGATCTCCTCACAGCAAGAAGGTCGCTAGTTCGAGCCTCAACTGGGTCAGTTGGTGTTTCTGCATCATTTTCTCCTCGTGTTGGTGTGGGTTTCCTCCGGGTGCTCTGGTTTCCCCCACAGTCCAAACACATGCACTATAGGGGAATTGATCAACTAAATTAGCCATAGTGTGTGTGTGTGTGTGTGTGTGTGAATGAGTGTGTATGGATGTTTCCCAGTACTGGGTTGTGGCTGTAAGGCCTCTGCTGCGTAAAACATATGGTGGATAAGTTGGCGGTTAATAAATTGATTAATAAAGGGACTAAGCCGTAAAGAAAATTAATAAATGAACTATACTTTTGAGCTCGGTAAATCATTACCGCTGGAATCAACACTGCTGCATAGTGTACAAAACAATACATGAGGATGCTTCAATCTCACAACAGGATTTTTGCATTGTGGACATTTCGCATTATGCGTAGTAACTCAACTTTTATAGATCTCTATATAGCGGCATATTTACCAGTTTGGTGGCCATTTTACAAATTTACCACAAGTACACTCTCAGAAATAAAGGTACAGGAGCTGTCTCTGGGGCAGTACCTTTTCAAAAGGTACATATTTTTACCTAAAGGGTCCATAAAAATACCTCAAAGGTATTTTTAGTTACATCTGGGCACTAATATGCACCTTTGAGGTACCACTGTGGACTCTTTGGGTACAAATATGTAACTTTTGAAAAGGTACTGCCCCAGTGACGGCTCCTGTACCTTTATTTCTGCGAGCAAAAAGCAGCACAACGTGTTAAACAAACACAAGTGTGTGTGCGTGTGTGTGTGTGTGTGTGTGTGTGTGTGTGTGTGTGTGTGTGTGCGTGCGTGTGTGCGTATGTGTGTGTGTGTTGATGTGGAGGAGAACCAGCTTATGATATAGAGTGTTAATTTACACACTGGTAACATGTGTCTATGTATCTTTATGTAATCATGACTTCATGATGTACTGTTATTGTAAAGTGTTCCCGAAATCACAAATGTTGAAAGATGAAAATGGAAAAACCCAAAAGTCCACACCAAGTGATGTCAACAGATCAACAAACAAGTGTCATCTGCTGCAGGTACAGAACTGCACCGCTGATTTCAGCCCAACACATTTCACAATTTATTCACTAAACTCTGTTGTGTTTTCTGTAGACTATAATTTTACTTTGACCATGAAAATGCCTCAAATGACAAGACTACACATTTTCAAAAATAAGAACATTATAATATATATATATATATACACACACACACACACACACACACACATACATACATACATATATATACATATATACATACATATACATATATATATTTCTTCAACACATTTCTAATCATAATAGTTTTAATAACTCATCTCTAATAACTGATTTATTTTATCTTTGTCATGATGACAGTAAATAATATTAGACTAGATATTCTTCAAGACACTTCTATACAGCTTAAAGTGACATTTAAAGGCTAAACTAGGTTAATTAGGGTACCTAGGCAGGTTAGGGTAATTAGGAAAGTTATTGTATAATGAATGTTTGTTCTGTTGACTATCGATAAAAAAAACTTAGCTTAAAGAGGCTAATAATATTGACCTTAAAATGGTTTTTAAAAAAATTAATCCAGATGAAAAAATATTATCAGACATACTTTGAAAATTTCCTTGCTCTGTTAAACATCATTTAGGAAATATTTAAAAAAGAAAATGTAAGAATAATATATATATATATATGACAGGACATACATGTATGTGAACCGAGCGCATGTATGAACTCTACATGACTGCAGTGCAACTGCTTTTAATAATCTACTTGACAATAATTCACTTTTTTAAAAAGTGAGCCACATGTCATTAAGATCCAAATCAACATGGCAAAATAATATACATAACTCTCTAACGTTTAAATGTGATTTAGCTTTAAAATGTACTTACCAAAACATGTCCTGCTAACAAGTGGTGCTTTTTCTGCCTCTTTTCTTGGCATTGAAATGTTCGGTTCCAGTTTTTCCTGTTCCAAGCACTGCAGTTTAAGGAGGGGTTTCATGAGGCAGTTCAAAAAGAATGCAGAACAGAGTACAAGTTGTCTGTTTTTGTTGATGTTTTTTTATTTTTTGTATATTCTCTATACAATATATAATCATCAGCGACTCCAGCCACCCAAGCCATAGACTTTTCTCTCTGCTACCCTCAGGCAGACGGTTCCGCAGCATTCGGTCACGCACCAGCCGACTGAAGGAAAGTTTCTTCCCTCAGACTATTAGGCTGATGAACACTTAACACACCCCACACAAACTCTCCCATACCCCACACCATAAAGATGTAGCATGCACTGCACTTTAACCAATCCATACTTAAACAATACTGCCTACAACTATGTGTACACCTATCCATAGTACGCATCACTGTCAACATTGCCAAATTTACACTGTTTTGTTTCTTTTTTGTGAGTATGTTGTTGTATTTTGCACTGTCTGTATTTTACACTGTCGCTGTATTTGCACTGTCTGTTTTTTGCACTGTTGTTGTATTTGCACTATCTGTATTTTTCACTGTCTGGAGCCAGCACCTAAGCTTTTCACTCATCATAGCACACGTGCTGCTGATGATGTGACAATAAAAGTGATTTGATTTGATTTGATACAGACATTATCTCTGATACAATTAATACACTGTAAAGAAAATCTGTAGACATTTATTCTACAGTGCATACCTGGCAATTTTCTGAGCTGTTGACAGTCATATCTGTGTCCCGCGCTGCTATAAACACTATGAGGACACATATATATCTCACTAAAACGTGTAAATTGGTTGTTTTTGCGTTATTTTGAGCAAACTTCCGGTTTGAAACTAATTTTTGAAGCTGCGTCACGGCCAAGAGATACTTGTGTGTAAATCCAGCGTGGAGATTGGCTGTCTGTACCTGGCAGTACATCATGACGTCTCTGAGGGTGCGGCATTAATTCATGAGAAAGACTTTGTTTAAAATAATCAGCGCGCTCTATTGTGTATGACGTGCAACTTCATTAATATGCATGATAGCTTCGGAGACCTGTTACAGTGTTCAGACGACAGAGAGACGCCACGATGTGTTGCCAAAACAAGTGAAAGAACGAGAATTTGGAGAGGCCGGTCGTCAGTGTTGCATTTATTAGTGTGCGGTGTTTATTAATGTGCTGTACTGAAGGTTTTGTTTTCATTTTCCCGCTGTGAGAGCGCTGCTGGACTCAGTGGATTACAGTGCACAAGACACGCGACAGAAATGCGTTTTCAAGGAACATTTTTACCCGAGAGCTTTTCGCATCTGGAAATGATTAAATCCGGATTTGCCGCTTGTCTCTTAATATAGACACAGTTCCAGAGTGACTGTCCTGTCTCTACAGATCTGGAAAGTGTGCGATCAGTTCTTTGATCATTCAGATGGCAAAGTTAGTTCGTATAGTCAGCAGTGCTCTTTCAGTTTTTAAAGACATACTATAGTCAAAACCATTTAGTTACTGAGTTTACAAGTATGTTAATATCACTGCAATATTATAGTACAATATTAAAGACTGAAAGATCTGCTGTAAATGCTGCTCTCTGAATGTAAACATGATCAAACTATTCCCGTCGTGCAGGATTTTCGCCGCATTTTGTGGCAGGATAGTCTATACACACACAGCTTTCTGACGCTACCTACTGAGTCAGCTAAGTTACCGAGAGATGAGGATTTTTTTTCTCCAAGAAGTCAAGCCCTAATTTCAGGCAGCCATCTTCTGACTTGAACTCATGAAGTGGCTGAAATGGTGGACTTGACTTTAACCGTCACTCGAGCCTCGTCCTCAAGCGCCAGTCCACCAATAGGAACGCAAGGATGGCGCAACTCATATACGCCACCAGGGGGCATTTTTACCATTATTTGTTTTCTATAATTAAACCATCTAAACATTGAGCTGATCAGTCTCTTAGGAGAAAGGGTTGTTTTTTTCCCACAAAATTATTTGTTAAATATATTATGTATAAAACAATAATATATATACACACAAATAAGGGTTAAAAATAACCCAACAAAGCACCAAATATTTTTAACTCAACCATTGGGTTAAATGAATAACTCAACGTTTTTAAAAGTGTATTAGGAAATATACGTTTAATGAACACTTCATCTAGTTTGTATCTTTAATTGTTAACATGTTGTATGATTTAGTTTTTCATTTGATTAATAAAATAAATTTATTCACAAGCTGTTTGTGCAAATTCTATTCAAACTCATATCTTTGGGAAAGTACATCAAAGGTTTGAATCATCAAATTATAGCAACATGAATGCATGCAAATTGGCATAGCCATATAACTTTGTAAAGGGGATTTCTTATACTTTCTAAAACAATTGGGTGGAGGGAACAAACCAGAGCAGCTTATGTTCGGAGAATATAAGTTCATATTTTAGTTCTTCATTTTTGGATGCTGAAACTTCAGGTCAGGGTTTATTTACTTGGATTATTATCGAACATTATAAACTGACTAAAGTGCTGGACAGATAAAAGGAGATAATCAGGTGAATACATCAGCATAGTTAGACATCATTTAGTGGGGAAAAATCATAAATAAAAACATTAGTATAATATTTTTGAATAAAACAAAAGGCAAAAGTATAAACAATTTAAAAGAAGGGGAAGAAATTCAATACACTGAGGAAAACAAATATGTTTTTAAAGGAGAGTTTAAGGGTCAGTTCACCCAAAATAAATTTTATTCTGTCACTTAATTCTGTGAGTAATAAATTACTCACCCTCATGTTGTTCCAAACCCCCGAGACTATCCTTCATCTTCAGAACACAAATGAAGATATTTTAGATCATATCCTGGAGTTCTCTCATCCTTCATAGACAGTCAGGGTCCCGAGATGCTCAAAGTCCAGGAAAAACTAAAAAATGGTCTAAGTGGTTTAATCGTAATGGTATAAAAGCCACGAGAGTACTTTTCTGGGCATAAAAAAACAAAAAAATGTTGGTGGTCCCTTTAACACATTTTGTTGATTCTAAGTTTCATTGCAACTACAGGGGTTGGACAGTGAAACTGAAACACTGGCCAATTTAGTGCCGAAGGTTTGATGGCTAAATGTGAGCAGCTGATGGCCAATCTTCACTAATCTTCACTCCAGCAGTAGAGCAGAGTGTGAAGGGTTCATTAGCAGAAGAACAACACAGTTCTGCTTCAATACTGCAATGCACACAACATTATAGGGACATATCAGAGTTCAGAAGAGGACAGATTGTTGGTGCTCATCTAACTGGCGCATCTGACCAAGACAGCAAGTGTGTGTGATGATCAAGAGCCACGGTATCCAGAGTAATGTCAGCAAACCACCAAGAAGAAGAGCCACATCCAGCAGGAGGAACTGTGGAAGCCAGAGGAAGCTGTCTGAAAGCCAAATCAAAACAACTCCACACTGCTGTTGACAGTGTGCATCATTTATTTCAGTTCCTTCGTGTAAAACTCAATAATAATAATAAACTGATACAAACTGTACTTACACGGTAGCAGATTTGCAATAATTGTCCAACGTTTCGCCGTGTCTTAATATCCTCGTGATGCTGGACAAAACAGGAAGAAATTTGAAAACTGCGCTCTAGATATGATCCGTGAGATTACATTAGTCCTATCGCGAGATTTGTTAGTGTTTGGTGAAAAAATGTTATTAGAAATAATGAAATTGCTTTACGGTTTTAGAAACAGTGACTTTACTATCACTTAACCGCACAGGGCACTTTATGAATGCAATTGTCATTTGACAAGATGTAAATATGTATTTCATAAAGATAAATCTGTTTTAATGGGTCTTGAGATGCATTAAGTCTGTCCACAACCTCTTAAAACTCACTTGGGGCACACATATAAATGAATTGCTGCAGTTAATACCCAGATGTATGTGCAATACTCTTGCATATTTCATAATTTCAGCGAGGGTTTATGATGGACTATAAATATATAAGTATACAATAAATATAAGTATACAATTATATATATATATATAAATGTATAGAGGACGCCACTTGTGACAAGACGGGGTATACAGGGAGTGCAGAATTATTAGGCAAATGAGTATTTTGAGCACATCATCCTCTTTATGCATGTTGTCTTACTCCAAGCTGTATAGGCTCGAAAGCCTACTACCAATTAAGCATATTAGGTGATGTACATCTCTGTAATGAGAAGGGGTGTGGTCTAATGACATCAACACCCTATATCAGGTGTGCATAATTATTAGGCAACTTCCTTTCTTTCCTTTGGCAAAGTGGGTCAAAAGAAGGACTTGACAGCCTCCGAAAAGTCAACAATAGTGAGATATCTTGCAGAGGGATGCAGCACTCTTAAAATTGCCAAGCTTCTGAAGCGATCATCCAACAATCAAGTGTTTCATTCAAAATAGTCAACAAGGTTGCAAGAAGCGTGTGGAAAAACCAAGCAAAATAACTGCCCATAAACTGAGAAAAGTCAAGTGTGCAGCTGCCAAGATGCCACTTGCCACCAGTTTTGCCATATTTCAGAGCTGCAACATCACTGGAGTGCCCAAAAGCACAAGGTGTGCAATACTCAGAGACATGGCCAAGGTGAGAAAGGCTGAAAAACCACCACCACTGAACAAGACACACAAGCTGAAACGTCAAGACTGGGCCAAGAAATATCTCAAGTCTGATTTTTCTAAGGTTTTATGGACTGATGAAATGAGAGTGAGTCTTGATGGGCCAGATGGATGGGCCCGTGGCTGGATCGGTAAAGGGCAGAGAGCTCCAGTCCGACTCAGACGGCATCCATAGATCCATAGATGGCAGGCTTTTGAGTGTCCTTGCAAAGAAAGGTGGCTATATTGGTCACTGATTTGTTTTTGTTTTGTTTTTGAATGTCAGAAATGTATATTTGTGAATGTTGAGATGTTATATTGGTTTCACTGGTGAAAATAAATCATTGAAATGGGTATATAATTTAGTTTTTTGTTAAGGCGCCTAATAATTATGCACAGTAATAGTCACCTGCACACAAAGAAATCCTCCTAAAATAGCTCAAACTAAAAACAAACTAAAAACTACTTACAAAAATATTCAGCTTTGATATTAATGAGTTTTTGGGTTCATTGAGAACATGGTTGTTGTTCAATAATAAAATGAATCCTCAAAAATACAACTTGCCTAATAATTCTGCACTCCCTGTATATTATGACTACATGTACATAAAACTGTAAATACACGCAACCCCAGTAGAATATTGATAGGTAAAAATTTATACAAACGTATATTAATGCATTTTCGGACATGTTGTGCATTTGTGCCGTCCAGTCGCTGGGGAGAGCACGTCCCATTCAGACCATCATTACACCATTGGTGCAGTCGCAGTGCAACCCCTTTTGGCCAGGGAGAGCATGTCGCGGTCCGACCAATGTTTGCTGGGTACCAATGACTGTAAAAGGTTTTTACTTGCCTGACAAGCATAACGTGAAATATATATATATATTTCCCAAATTATGTTTACCAGAGCAAGAAAATTTTTACAGTATGTCTGATAATATTTGTTCTTCTGGAGAAAGTCTTATTTGTTTTATTTCCGCTAGAGCAAAAGCAGTTTTTAATTTTTTAAAAGCCATTTTAAGTTTAATATTATTAGCCCCTTTAAGCGAACTTTTTTCGATAGTCTACAGAATAAACCATCATTATACAATAACTTGCCTAATTACCCTAACCTGCCTAGTTAACCTAATTAACCTAGTTAAGCCTTTAAATGTCACTTTAAGCTGTATAGAAGTGTCTTGAAGAATATCTAGTCTAATATTATTTACTGTCATCATGACAAAGAGAAAATAAATCAGTTATTAGAGATGAGTTATTAAAACTGCTTAGAAATGTGTTGAAGAAATCTGCTCTCCGTAAAAAAAATGGCGAAAAAAATAAACAGGGGGCTAATAATTCTGACTTCAACTGTGTGTATATATATTTTTTTTAACATGCAGTTTATTTTTCAAAAATGCTAGGGCCCCATACTCGGAATTGCTTAGGGTGCCAAAATCACTAAGTCCACCCCTGACCACGGCTGACACATAATGCTTGAAGTATAAATGTCATGTCAAACGTCATAACACTGAAAACAGATTAATATTCACAGACACAATAAACACTTGTTGTTTTTTTAATAAAAGTGCAGTTTTTTTTAAATACTTTTGTAAATGCACAAGATATCAATTTTAATTTACATAATAATGTACTGAAATCCTCTATTTATTCTTTCTAGAGTAATGCTTCCCTCCATTAAACATGACCATCTTTTCTATCATCTTCAGCAGTTCTGTGACCTGACCTTGATCGTTTCTTTGCTCGTTGCTGAAGGAGTGATATCTGCCATAGCAGGTGTGGATGAGCTGCTGTAGATCAGAGCTTTTACTGATGTACTGCTCTACAGGTTTACCCTTCAGTACATCAGCGTGAGTGAACAGAATGATAGTGTACTTCACAGCATCTTCTCCAAAGCTCTTCTGAATCCACTGAAGTACTTTTGTGTTCTCCTCTGTGAAATGCACACCTAATTTCAAAACCAGCACAAACACATGAGGACCCGGAGCTGACAAATGCAAACAATCACGTACTACAGTCTGAAGGTCGACTGAAGAGTCTGACAGACCGGGACAGTCAATCACTGAGATCTTTCTTTCGCCAATATTCTCCTCTTCTTTCTTGCACGTCTTTGTTACTGACACCAGAGTGTTTTCCACCTGAAATGTATCTCTGCCCAGGATGGTGTTTCCAGATGAGCTCTTTCCAGCTCCAGTTTTACCCAGAAGAACAATCCTGAGATCTGTTTCAGTGAAGGAATATAGGTTATATTCAATAAAGGTGACTTTTGTGCTGAAAAATATATGCACAAGCAACACATACTTTAACATTTGTGTCTGTTGTTCCAATATTTGTAAAATATGACCATTAATAATATTGTGCATCACATCAAATGTTAGACATTGTAAGGTTTGATATTTTTAAGGTAAAACTGTGATTTGTGAGTATATGTGAGTCAATGGTTACTGTCACTTTAAGGGAAAAATAAACATGTAGAAAATACATTATACATCTGGCGCTTTCATACAATAAAAAAGCAATTAGTCTCTGCAAAAGAAAACTGAACATTATTTAGAGCCAGATCAGGGTACTAATCTGCATAGGATTACAAAAATCAAGTGCTTGTCATTAGAGTAAATTACTTTTTAAAATACTTGTAATCAGTCTACATTTTGTGGATTACTTGATTATGTTTAATTTACACCAAATTTGTCAACGTTTGTATTTTTCATAATAAAACTGAATGCATTAAAACATTAAAACAAGTGTTGCTGTAATTGCTAGACTGCCCAGATCAATAATTATCAAAACTTTTGCTCAAGGAGAACTATAATATGGTGTTTACAAATTGGGTGTTGCCAAATATACCAATAAGCATGTAATTTATAAATTATCCCTGCTGAAAAATCCAGCTTAAACCAGCCTAAACTGGTTGGCTGGTTTTAGTTGGTCGACCATTCTGGCTTTAGAGGGGTTTTAGCCATTTCCAGGCTGGTTTCCAGCCATTTCCAGCCTGTTCTTAGCTGGTCAGGCTGTGAGTTGACCAGCTAAAACCAGCTTGACCAGCCAAAACCAGCTATGTCCAGCTTAAAACAGGCTGATCAAGCTGGTTTTAGCTGGTTTAAGCTGGTCATTTTCCTGCCTGACCAGCTAAGACCAGGCCGGAAATGGCTGGAAACCAGCCTGGAAATGGCCAAAACCCCTCTAAAACCAGGCTGGTCGACCAGCTAAAACCAGCCAACCAGCTTAGGCTGGTTTAAGCTGGATTTTTCAGCAGGGATACCCTGATCTTTATGAAATTTGGCATGTGATTGCAGAAAAGCCTATCTGTCCATATGTGTAGCTATAACTTTGAGAGATGTTGAGCACACTCTTTCTTAAACACTGAACACAGAACAACATGAGTGAAATATGCAGTTTTCATAGTAGTGCAGAGGATATTCAGCAACAGCAGCTGTTTACTGCGGCTTTATATTTAACATTTACTAAACAGTTTAAAAAGACTGCGGTTTGCTGATAATGTTTATATTATTTAAGGAACACAAAATGACTAACTTCAAGCATAATGTACTGTTTAGAGTGGCTTTGTAAGCATGTGCTGTTGTTTACTTCCAGATACAGAAGAATATATTATAATAAAAGTTGTTTTACTCACCTACACTTGTATTGGCCATTTGTTGATTGGTCGAATCTGCCTGTCAAATACATCGATGATCAGCTCGCATAGACTCCACTTCTGATATAACTGCACGGCATGAACACATTCAGTATTACAGGATCTTAATATGTGGTTGTTTTTAGTAACCTTGTGTGATTCTTACCTTTAGTTACTGTTACTGTTGCATTAATGGAGCATCACAGAAGTGCATGTTACCTTTGCCAAGGGCACTGACACAACCCCATACCATGACAGAGACTAGCTTTTGGACTTGTTGCTGGTAACAGTCTGGAAGATCCTTTTCTTTGGTCTGGATCACACGTCATCCTTTTCTCTCAATAAATACTGATTCATCTGAGCACAGTACATGTGTCCACTGTGTAATGGTCCATCCCGGATGCCTCAGAGCCCAGAAAAGTCGACAGTGCTTCTGGGCACTGTTAACATTTCTTTTTTATTTGTGTTTTCCATACTGTGCCAACTTTTTCTAATTTGGTGTTGGGGTAATTTACTACAGTAGTTACAACAACAAGTGTAGTACAATTACCACAACAAATACTGAAAACAAACAACTGCAACTTAATTCAGGAAAATTTCCTGCTAAAGAACAGTGTATGTTGGTAATGTAGCTCTGAGCTGGTTCTTGCTTGTCATAAGATGGGCAGGGATATGGAGTTTATGCAGTAGCCTATTTTCTGTTGATGCTAATACAATAAAAGAATGGCATGTCTGAGCCTATTTTCATTTAGCTTTTTCCTCATAGACTTTGAATGCAATGGCTAAAACTGCCACACGAGGGCGCTATAAACGTGCATTTAAGCATAACCTGGAGTCTGATTTAGATTTTTTTGAGTGTGTTTTTGTTACGTAATAATAATCATACAATTACATGAGTTACAATTACAAATATAAATATCACAGTGGATCAGGCCTATAATATCCCCCACCCACCAAAAAAGGAAAACATTCATTGCTCATTAATTTTCCTTCAGCTTAGTCCTTTATTTATCAGGGGTTGCCACAGCTGAATGAACCGCCAACTATTCCAGCATATGTTTTACACAGCGGATGCACTTCACTTCACACAACCCAACACTGGGAAACACCAATACACACTCATACATACAGCCAATTTAGTTAATCAATTCCCCTATAGCGCATGTGTTTGGACTGTGGGGGAAACCGGAGCACCCGGAGCTCTAGGCTTTCTAGAAACATCCTTGCAGGTGTGTTGATGCAAGTTGGAACTAAAATCTGCAGGACACCGGCCATCCAGAACCAAGTTTGGACACCCCTGCTCTAGTAGATTAAAAACAGGATTAGAATTAGAAAGTTTATATGTGAACTGTCCCTTTACGTGTTTATGGTGAGTGTAAGAATCATTTAAATGACTGGAGCATCTCGTTTTCTTGTTGTTTCTGTACAAGCCTGAAAATAAATGCTCATGGTGTAAAATTCTTAAGCTGACTTTATTAAAATTGTTTAGAAATTTGAGTTTAAAAGTGTGTGAAAAACATCTAAAGAATAATACAGCAAATGCTGCAACAATACAGCATGGTTAATGAGTATGTACATGCCACATGATCACATTTAAATGAATTCTGATTCAATGCATTTTACCAAAATGTTTGACGTAAGGTGTGCCCACATTTACTCTTCACTACAGGACAGCAATCAAAGTCTAATCCCAATCATTGCAATACAAATCTGTGTAAGTTTTGCATCACTACACTAAAATTGACCCTTTTTTTGCAAATGTAAACACCTCTAGTTTCTCAAAAGTAGTTTGTTTTAGAAAAATGAAATGTTAAACTTGAATGTATGTGCAATTTGAGATGTTTTACATACGGTCTGTGTGTAATACTATTGTTGGCACGTAATTAAGTACATTCTGAAAGACAAATACTAGAGACGTCTCAGTTAACTGTTAGTGATTTTCAGTGCTGTCAGTCAAAAATACCTGAAGAAAACTAGATTGTGTACAGGAAAACCTGCACAAATCAATCAACTAGTTTTCAATTTGTCTTAATAAAAACACATTGCTTTGTTTCTTTTGCTCTCTACAGTAATGTGATTATGCTACGACAGCTCTTTCAGTGATACCCCTCAGACATTTGATGCACAATAAAATTGAACAATAAAATCATGTAAATGTTTACCTTACTTATTGCTCACCTTACTATTTCTGTAACACTTCTCAAAGTTTCGTTAGACTCACAAAGAACAATACTACCACAATATTTATTGACCTTAGATCATTTCCTCCAATTTTTATAAATAAATCTTTAAAATGAATAATTGTAATGTTACTGCCATGACCAGAACAGTTATATTTTTCTTTATCTAGCAATACCAAAGACAAAAAACTAAATGCTGTAGAACTATTGTTCTTGGTTATTTCACGTCACACTGAAAAATGCTGTTTTAGTCTAAATATCTAAACACTCTTAAATCAAGAAGTATTTTCTAGACAAGCAAAAATACTGTAGTTTCTTAGAAATAATGAGTAAAAATTGAGGGAGGTTTTCCTTCGGGACTTGTAGAGCTGCACATCGATGGATTTGCTCTTCAGTGTTTGGACTCTCAGCGGTGAATATTAAACCACACTGAACTGAGCTGAACTTAAACTCTGAAAACTGAACTACTCTGTTTCAATTCACTACAATCTCCTATGTGAAGCTGCTTTGACATAATCTACATTGTAAAAGCGCTGGAGAAATAAAGATTTGAGAGTTGAATTAAATTGAAGGGCACCTATTTTACCCCTTTTCCAAGATTTAAGATAAGTCTTTTGTGTCTCCAGAATGTGTCTATTAGGTTTCAGATCAAAACACCCATCAGATTATTTATTATACCTTTCTGAATATTGGAAATTTGAGCTGTTTTGACTTTGTAGCTGTTTCTGTTGCCTGTGCCTTTAATGCAAATGAGCTGGTTCCATTCATACAGGGCATCAGCATCAACGCTTTCTATTCACTTTGAATGGGTGACGTCAAGCGTTGTTGAGCTGAATTGTGGGTCCATCGGCACAGCTTCAGCGGCGTTGCTCACTGCAGAAGTTGGGAATTTCTCAACTTTTCAAGCGCCAATGGAAGAGTCAGCCAATCAGATTGCTTTATGCAAATTCCCCAGCTCAGACAGTAGCCGACTGTGGACTTGTTTCATTGGCTGATGCTGCTATGACGATTGCATCAGCCTCAACTTAAGACACGCCCTGATGCTGAAGCCCCATGTGAATTGCACACACACACACACACACACACACACACACACACACACACACACAC
>CAIGQZ010001466.1:721935-736670 GCA_903798205.1 Danio tinwini | reverse complement strand
ATATTATATTATATTATATTATATTATATTATATTATATTATATTATTCAGTCATTCATTCATTTTCTTTTCGGCTTAGTCCCTTTATTAATCCGGGGTCGCCACAGAGGAATGAACCGTCAACCTATCCAGCACAATTTTACGTAGCGGATGCCCTTCCAGCCACAACCCATCTCTGGTAAACATCCACATACACTCATTCACTACAGACAATTTAGTCTACCCAATTCACCTGTACCGCATGTGTTTGGACTGTGGGGGAAACCGGAGCACCCTGTGGAAACCCACGCAGGGAGAACATGCAAACTCCACACAGAAACACCAACTGACCCAGTGACATTCTTGCTGTGAGGCAACAGCACTACCTACTGCACCACTGCATCGCCTATATTATATTATATTATTTTATATTATATTATTTTAAATTATATGACTTATATTACTAGTTGTTATCAAGCATATTGGTAAACAAATTATAATAAAACTGTAAATACATGCTCTGTATTTGAAAAAATAATGTCATAAAATTAAAAATATAATAATATAAAAATACAGTTCCCAGTCTCTTAGTTGTTGTTTTTTTTATCCTTTTGCCTTCCTAAGAGTCACCCAAAAATCAAAACAAACAGTTGCAGCATCTGAAATATGTATTCAGACATGTGGAGACATTCACCTGTCATTAAAATCTGACTCACACACACAGAAATATGCAGAGAATTTTCCATAAACACACAAACAAGCACAAACGTAAAGTTCATAAACAAACTGTATGATAGATTTAGAAAGACTAGCCTGAATGTTTGAAGTACATACAGGTATTTTGGCTGGTTGCTAGGCAGTTGCTAAATAGTTTGTTGTTAGCATGTTTTTAGCATGGATTAACATGTTGTTCCGAGTTGTTGCTAGGTGGTTGCTAATTGGCGTATTGTTAGCATGAATTTAATACCACTTTTCATGTTGCTAGCATGAATTAGAAAGGTTGCTGACCCCTGTGTTAGGGTGATGTACCTGCCATTTGGTGTGGAGACATGTACCTCATTATGCACTGACTCACACACAGAAATATGCACACACACACACACACACACACACACACACACGGAGAGAAGTGTGCATACACACTATTGAAGCCCTTGTTGTCTGTGACAGTGGTGGGCATAGGTGGTTGCTTAAGTGTTCCGAGTGGTGGATAAGGTGTTGCTAGGTGGGTGTTGCTGGGTTTCTTAGCATGTTTTTAGCATGATTTTAGTACTAATTAGTATGTTGCTAACATGATTCTCATACACAGAAATATGAAGTGTCTTTCACAAAACACAGAGAGAGAGAGAGAGAGAGAGAGAGAGAAACGTGAATACACACCGTTGAAGCCTTTGTTGTGTGTGACAGTGGGTGGTGTTTCAGGATATTTGGAGAGAAGGGCATCCAGATCTACAGCCGACAGCGAGCCCAGCGTCTCTGCAGGAGCAGAACCACAGCAGAAGAGCGAGAGACTGTGCAGAGACTCCTTCACCTCCAGCACCACTGCAGAAACAGCAGATCCGGGAACACGTTAGACATCAGGTGACGTTTATTACATCTGTTACAGGGATGCACAACATATTATTTCAGCATCGACAACATGTGCAGAGTGCTGATTTCTGATTGGCTGATGATGTATATAAATATAAATAAACATTTCCTTAAATATATACATGCAAAATAAATATGCACAGTCCACGCATAATTATTATGTAAATACGAGCTTTTATTTTGGATCCAATTAATAAAGCAGTTATTACCTGTATGCAATTGGATGCAATTAATTAATTCATAATTATTAATCATTTTAATAAGCACTAACAATTAATAATAATAATAATAATAATAACAATAATAATAATGAGGATAATAATAACAAAGTAAAGCATTTCACCATCGAGAAGCTCCGCCCCAAACACCATCCCACATGCCCCAGACACGCCCAAGCAGTGCATCAGCGAATCGCGGCGCAGGTTGAAGTTAATGAGCGCCGGCTCCACGCCCACTTTGGCCATCCCGAGCCACAGCGCCACCATCTGGGGGCGACTCTCCATGAAAATGGCCAGCACATCACCCGACCGCCAGCCCTGCGCCAGCACCCACTGCGCCACCGCGTTGGAGCGCCGGTCCAGCTCAGAGAAGCTCCACACCACACCTGACGACTCGTCCACCAGTGCCGCTTTCTCCGGGTGCAGCGCCACACGCTGGGCAAATAGAGACGGGATGGTGCTGCGATTGCGGATATACTGACTCATGTAGAACTTGACGCGCAGTAACACTTGCAGACCACTAGAGGACAGAAAGACAGAGCTAAATACATTATAAATGTTTATTAATTCATTTATTTATTTAACCCTTGTGTGCTGTTGGGTTGTTTTCATCCACTCTGGGGTGATTTTGAGGCTTAATTTGGCCACAGCTACAGCAAATGTAATGATTTTTGATGACAACCCTTATTTTTACACATATTTTTGAAAAATCCTGGCATTTTGGACAATTTTACTCTCCTTTCATTGGGTGCCGTTTTTGTCCCATTGACCTCCATTATAATCACATTTTTTGATTGCAATGCCATGACAGCATATCTAGATTGTTGCTGGTTTATAAGTCCGCGTGAACCGGAAGTTTCTGAGACTTTTATTTCAGTATGTTGATGTACTTCTAACTAAAAACAGAATATTAATTAAGAGGCGGGGCTTTCTTTTGCGCATCATTCCCTCATAGCAAACTAACGGTAAGGGAGTGTATTATTATATAGTTGCTATCCAATCCAATCGTGGAAACAAATGTTTAATTAAAGACTACTACAACAAGCTAATTTTTATCAGTGGATTAACTCGAATTAATCATTCACCTTAAGAACAACAATGTGAGCTACTAAAACAAACATTGTAAATTTAGATTTCAAATGGATGTTAAGATTTTGCTATATTATTATCATGGGCAATGCTAGGCCTATTTTAGGGGGGCTTTAGCCTCCGTATTTTTGCTCAGCCCCCCTAAAACTTTTGCGATTAGCTCATAAACTGTAGACCAAATTATCGCCTCAGTCCTTTATAAATTTGATATGAAAACAGAGACAGAATTTGGCTCCTCGTCATTTCATTTTCATTTGATCAGCAAACCACAGCTGTGCAGAGTGAGAGAACAAGGTGTGTGTTTATCGATAAACTGCTTTAAAATGTAAAAATTTTACCCCGATGTTATAAAGGAGCAATTGGATTTCCCATCTACTGTTTCCTCAGTGCTCACCTCAAAATCACAACTGTTTCCTCCAGCAAAAAATTTTACTCTTAACAAATATTTCACTATTTTTATTTCAAAACGAACTACCATACTATACCATACAGTCATGCATGCACAGAAAGGATTAAACACAGTGACCGAACCACTTAGTAGATGTACTCATTTTAACTCACTGACAGAGATAGAACTATCAGATCTATAAACACACACATATATATATATATATATATATATATTTTTTTTTTTTTTTTTTTTTACCTCATAAGGAGCTGAGCCCCTCTAAAATAAAAATCCGAAAATCGCCCCTGACTATTATTATTATCATGCATTATTCTTATTGCACATAGTGGTAGAGTGTGTTATACTCACATGAGGTCTCTCTTCGCAGTGCGTGCGGCCACATAAACAAACCTCCACCCCCCAGAACATAAATAAACTCCTAAAAGAGACACCAAACTCCAGAACCACGGGACACCCAGAGCACTCAATAACCCGGCAATGATCAGAGCAACTGGGGCACGAAAACCATCTCCAGCACCCATCCTGGAGGAAAACATATTTAATATGCATTTAGTCTTTCTACTAATAATACCTTAAAATTAACCTAAAACTCATCGGAAAAGATTCAAGATAAAAGCATTTTATACTTATTATATGTTATATTGTTATTTATTTATCTATTATTTTTCAAATCAATTATATAAAAAGTAACCTACTGGAGTTAAATATTTTTTATTTACTTTGTTTATACAGTTTCATGCTTACATTTTATAGAAAAATATCCTATTAGTTTCATTTTGATTGTATACATTTATTTGTTTGTTAATAAAAGTGTTGTTTTTCTTTTCAACATGCCTTAAAAACTAAAGACCTCAATTGTTTGTGTTATGTAAAGTCACCATTACATGTCATTTCAATAAATTTAAATAAAATTCAATTAGTCTTTAAAATGCTTGATGTGATGGAAATGACAGCAGTGGGTTTTATTACAAAATTGTGAATTTTACATATAAATAACCGAGTGAATTTGTCACAATAAAAAAAATACAAATGTGTTTATTTTAACGCATCTTTTATTAAAATTAAGAGAGTAAACAAGTGACACATGGCAGAAATGTAAATTTTAAAACTATCATTTAAATTTATTCTTAAAAGCCAGAATGAATGACAGGAATATATTTTTTTAAATTACAAAAGTTCTCCAACAAGAACAAAAATTATAAAATATTTATAATATCTAAAATGGATTTCTGATAAAGAGTAAATAAAAAAGACATATTATAATTAGAAATAAAGTTCTCAGACAAAAATATATTTATTTATAATATCTAAAATGTCTTTAAGGACATTTTAATCACATAAAACAGTAACTAAAAATACAAATTATGATTAGAAATTGTGATTAAAGTTCTCTGACAAAAATATATTTATTTAGAATATCTAAAAAGCCTTTCAGGACATTTTAACCATTTAAAACAGTAACTACAAATGACAAATTATGACAGAAAAATGTGATTAAAAAGGCTATCATTTTAATAAAATTTTAGTTCTCTAAAAAATACTACAGACACATTATGATATGTTCAATTAAAAAGGCTTTATTTTTAAATAATATTCATAATAAATGTATAAATTAAAACATTTTAAACAATTTTAAAAAGTAACTAAAAAAGACAGAAAATGTCTGAAATGTAAAGGCGTGACGTTTATTGTCTTTTTGATAAAGCTAAAATTAATTTTCCACTTTTTTATTTCTAAAATGTTTTCCATAACAGAGGAATTATATGAATTATCCTACATCCTAAGCTCATTATTTATCGTCTATAATCATTATAACAGTAAGTGTGGTAACACTTTATTTGCTAAACGCACTTGCCTTTGCTCCTCCCGATCAGCCCGTTTACTTTTGACCGCTTTTCAAACCCTCTGACCGAATAAAATCCTCCAGAAGCGCTCAGAGTTGCACCAGATGACGGGAACTTATTGGGAAATCAGAATAATCGATAAACTCCGCAGAAAAATGACACATAATGATTTATTTACCCTCGTGAACTCTCTCATCACTCAGCTCACGTCCCCCCTCAGAATAAAAGCCCCGCCCCCGAGCTCACGCGCCGCGCTCTGATTGGTGGATGCAGCAGTCAATCAAGTGCCTGCCGGTTCTGCGGGATTTGCGTGCAAGTCTGAACTGGCTGTTTTTGGGGGTCTGTCAGAACCAAACCCTCTGGGAAATGACGCAACGAAGACGAGACTGATTTCACAACAAACCTAAACTGCTAATTAAAAAAGGACGTTATATCAGGTAAAAGAGTAGACGGTGGCTTATTTTAGCAATACATTTAAACTTAATTGGTTAAGAAATTATCTAAAATATGAAAACTCAATGTGGTTCTTTATCCCTCAATATATCTTTCAGAAATTCAGAGGGTTATCTTTTCTCCTGAAATGCTACTATCTTCCTGGAAAATTGCCACTTAAATTGTCCTAATTTCACCAGCAAGTAGCCTATTATTAGCTTGGAAAATCAGCATAACTTTCTCCACATAAAATCCTAATATGGAATAATTATCTCATTACCTCCAGAAGCAAATCTTTATTTTTAGATAAATAGTTTCAAAGACACGTATATTTTGTTACAGATTTGTTCTATGATAATGGAAACATACTCTCTTATGAAGACTTTATGAGGAAACATAACTTTCCAATTCCTTTTAAAGAATTTCACCAAGTGGTTAAGGCTATTCCAGCTGGTTTAATACAACTGATTAATAATCACCTTAAAAAGATACTCCCAGAATTAAAAACTGACAGTTTTGATATACTTTCTCCATCATATAATAATACAAAAATAGACAATCGTTTCAATCTAAACACAAAACATCCCCTAGAGGGAAATATTATTAGAACGAAAAAAAATTAATATTAGTTGGAAAACTACCTGGTCAATCCCCTTTAAATTTAGCCTTTTAAATAAGGTTAAAGAAGTGCATTTTAAAATACTTCACAAAATTTATCATTGCAAGGTAACTTTATGTAAATTCATGAAGATTGATAATACTTGCACATTTTATACATGAGGAAGACTTATCTCATCTTTTCTATAACTGTGATGTCTCTCCTAAATTTTGGAATGATGTTAGTGACGTGTTATTTGGGCAAAGAAATGTTAATTACAGGCTCTCTTTAAAAGATGCCATTTGCTCTTTTTTCACACACACACACACACACAAAAACATTCGAGTACGTTGTTAATTTCTATATCTTACAAGGTAAATATTTTTTTCATAAACAGAAATTAGCGAATTGTATACCAAACTGCAAAATATTTTTATTAGAAATGGAAAATTAGAAAAAGTCTCTAAGGCAAATTAAAAACAAAAAGAATGATTTGATGTTAGATTTCAATGAGGATTTTTCTTCTGGTACTAATCCCGCTGTAGTAGATGATTGTGTCCTAAATTATTATTATTAGTACTATTATTAGTATTTTTTTTCCTCATTGTACTTTGTAATATTTTATCTATTTTTCCCCCAGCTGTTATGTTTTTGCTTTATTATTATATCTGGTTGTGTCTTTTGCAATTCTGTAATGTTACTGAATATAGTTTCTGAATGTGTATAAATACCTTATGTAATGTTTCAAAACTTATAATAAAAAAATAAAAAGAAGCTACTAGTAAAAATAAAAATACAAACCTAAACTGCTCACAATTTCTCTCCGCACACCTCTTTTATTTGGAATAATGGTAATATAACCTCGTCAAATAAATCTTTATTCTTTGTAGATTGATTTAATAGGGACATTAATCATCTTTTAAGACTTTTTGACAGTTCCAGAATATTCTATCATATGAACAATTTCCCAATATTGTTTAGAGAATTTGATTTAGTTATTGAATCTATCCCTATAAAAATTATTCAACTTGTTAAAAATCACATTTGCTATAATTCTCGATCTGTTGTAAACCCAAAATTACATTTAGAAGGTGTTGAGTTGACTGATAAAAAATGTACTAATAAGCATATTCGTAATATTTTTCAGAAGCAAAATAAAATTACTCCTAGAGGCAAATTTTTCTGGAACTCGATTATAGTTAATATTAATTGGAAAAGAGTCTGGTTAACGCCCTTCAAATACACTATTAATAATAAAATGAAGGAAATTCATTTTAAAATACTACATACAATTTACCCAGTAAAATCGTTGTTATCAAAGTGCATTGAAATGGAGGATATCTGTGGTCTCTGCAGTGTGGATTAAGAGAGCCTTTGTCATTTATTTTTTTAATTCAACGTTGTAAACAATTTCTGAAAGGATCTAGCCAAATATATTCTTAAAAAGAGAAAAATTAGTTATTATTTTATATTAAAAGATTTATTTTTTTTTATTATGAAAACAAATCCAACAAATGTCTTGAATGTATTGTTGGCAAAGTTTTACACACAACAGAAATTTGCTGAATCCTCTCCCACATTAAGTTTTTTGTATCGAGTTTGACTTCTTTATTTCTACTGTTAAATGGTTGAAAAGCAAAAAATCTGAGATATGCATCGATTATTATGACACTTTTTTAAATCCCCCGTCAACTCTTAAAATCATTGGATGTAGAAATGCTGTACACACTATACTTTGTGTAATTAATTTTTATTTATTTATTATTGTTATTGTTAGTTTTTTATGTTTCATATTTTAGATTGTATTGTATGTTTGTTCCTGATGGTTATGCAATAAAAAAAAACCTAAACGGCAACATAGTTTAATAATTAACAAGCCAAGGTCTGTGATATTTATCAGGAAGTCCGATTATATATTTATTTTTACCAAAATGATCAAATTCACCATTTGACACTGAAATAAACTCCAAATAAATCCCCTGCACACAGTAAAGAGGAGCAGTTTTAAATAATTAGTTTCCGTATTTTGTGATCCATTATATTTCAGATTTTTCCTGTTTATTTATGGTTTTTTATTGCATTATGGGACCTTTTTAAGCATTTTTAACCTTAAGTTGTAAAAAGTGACTTTTATGAGCATGTTTAATAGTGTGCAGTGCTATAATATCTAGGTTTGGTGTTGTAAATTACCCTACAGAAACCTTGTAATAACAGCCAGTACATTTTCTGTTCTTTTACAGACTAATATCTCGATATCATTTCTTATATATTATTTTATTTCACTAAAACTACTAAAAAGTCAGTAAAAGTCACTTTGTTAAACTGTAGAGTTGAATTTTTAACATCAGAGGTGGACAGAGCAGAGATCAACATCCCATAATGTAATTCACCACCTCAAATAAACCCAAACACTTGAGAATCACAATATACAGAATATAAAGGTTAGTAATATTTGGGTCTTTAAGTACCTAAATTTTGCTTGCTTTGGTTTGATTATCAGCACAAAAGGACAAAATGTTTGTTTAAAAAACTAAATTTTTAATAAATGTAAACACAGTCAGCAAATCTTAGTACACAATAATACACCATATTTTATACAATGTCTTATAATGAAGTTTTTTCTTTCTGGTTGGATTATTTGTATTGTAAAGCCCTCACAATAAATGCTGAACTGTACTTTTAATTTCATTTCAATGTTTCAATTATTATATATTTAATTTTTGTTTTTTACATTTTTTGTGACAATCCAATCACGATCTTTTTCAACACAATAATACAATATTAACAATAAACTCTGTTTGAACCCAACAATACTTTCTTTTTTCAATTACATTTTTTACATATTTTGCAACAATTAAATCAACACAAACACAATATTATTCATAATAATCATTTTAAATATTCATCATTTTTAAAACGCTGCCTAAAATGACTTGCACAAAATTAAAAATGATCTAAAATTTGTGTTGATTTAATGGCGTGAGAAATGGCATGAATTTAAGCCATACCCATGACGAATTACAGTACTTTTACATTTTACATCTCTAGTTTACATATGCAACTTCACACAGCAAATAATAAACCACATCTACAGTATTTTACAAATTAAAAGTACATTTCAGATCCTGAAAATCAATAAACATGACAAAATGCTAAAGTTTTTGCATTGGTCATTACTGTCTTCAGATGCTTGACTCTCCTGTGCTCTGGTCAATCTGTAGAGGCTTCTGTAATGTAATGAATAAACTTAAACCACATACTGATTATTAATTATTAATATGCAAACTGCTTAAACACACACTGGTGTACCTGACTGCTGTGGGACGGCTCTGTACTGACACTGTAGTCTCCTTTCTTCTTACTCGAACACATTCGTATAAACAGACTGCGATACTCCACTCTCACCTGAAGGGGGCGAACAGCAAATAATACAAATCATTTCACCAAAACAAAACAACTTTATTAGGCACACCTTACTAGTAGCGGGTTGGACCCCCTTTTGCCTTCAGAGCTGCCTTCATGGCAGAGATTCAACAAGATACTGGAAAATTCCTCAGAGATTTTGCTCCATATTGACATGATAGCATCACACAGTTGCTGCAGATTTGTCGGCTGCACATCCATGATGCCAATCTCCCGTTCCACCACATCCCAAAGTTGCTCTATTGGATTGAGCTCTGATGACTGAGGAGGCCATTTGAGTACAGTGAACTCATTGTCATGTTCAAGAAACCAGTCTGAGATGATTGGCGCTTTATGACATGGTGCGTTATCCTGCTGGAAGTAGCCATCAGAAGATGGAGACACTGTGGTCATAAAGGGATGGACATGGTCAGCAACAATACTCAGGTAGGCTGTGGCGTTGACACCATGCTCAATTGGTACTAATGGACCCAAAGTGTGCCAAGAAAATATCTCCCACACCATTACACCACCACCAGCAGCCTGAACCGCTGATACAAGGCAGGATGGATCCATGCTTTCATGGTGTTGAGGCCAAATTCTGAGCCGAGCATCCGAATGTGTCAGCAGAAATGGAGACTCATCAGACCAGGCAACGTTTCTCCAATCTTCTATTGTCCAGTTTTGGTGAGCCAATGTGAATTGTAGCCTCAGTGTCCTGTTCTTAGCTGACAGGAGTGGCACCCGGTGTGGTCTTCTGCTGCTGTAGCCCATCCGCCTCAAGGTTGGACGTGTTGTGTGTTCAGAGTTGCTCTTCTGCAGACCTCGGTTGTAACGAGTGCTTATTTAAGTTACTGTTGCCTTTCTATCAGCTGGAACCAGTCTGGCCATTCTCCTCTGACCTCTGGCATCAACAAGGCATTTGTGCCCACAGAACTGCCGCTCACTGGATATTTCCTCTTTGTCAGACCATTCTCTGTAAACCCTAGAGATGGTTGTGCGTAAAAATCCCAGTAGATCAACAGTTTCTGAAATACTCAGACCAGCCCATCTGGCACCAACAACCATGCCACGTTCAAAGTCTCCTAAATCCCCTTTCTTTCCCATTCTGATGCTCATTAACGAGCAGTTGAACAGGTGTACCTAATAAAGTGGCCGATGAGTGTATATAGAATTTACAATTTGTTTTTGTGATCCTATTAATTAATAGTGGTTAATTGATATAATTTAAGCACGGTGGTACAGAGGGTAGCACAATCGCCTCACAGCAAGAAGGTCACTGGTTCGAGCCCCGCCTGGGTCAGGTGGTGTGTAAAACACATGCTGGATAAGTTCTGGTTCATTCCGCTGTGGCGACCCCTGATTAATAAAGGGACTAAGCCGAAAAGAAAATGAGTGAATGAATTATTTTAAAAGTCATCTTAGGTGGTCAATATTATGTCAATATATGGTATAAAATATAATATATAATCAGTGTTGGGTAAATAAGCAATATATTACCATTTTAAGCCTTATTCTTAAAATAATTAAATGCAAAAACACATACTTTCACTTTAAACATTTCACAATGGACATACTTTCACATTACTTTCCTTAAAAGGGAACTCATTTAGCTACTTGTGTTTTAAAGTGAATTTAGATTATAATATATAATTGTTTTGCCAACATGTATATAATAGCACATTTTAATATTATATTATAGCAATAATATTTTTAACTTCAAAAAGTGCTTAAACGGCATAAAAAAACAGCCTTATGGTATTTTTCACAAAAAACTAAATATAAATTAAAATTAAGTAAATGTATCTGTGCGCTTTGCAATCTGACATTTTTAAGCAAATTGGAATATTATTCTCTTAAATGAAGGCTAGCCAAGACTAATATCACACAATAAATTACAAAACAACATTCATTTACAGCGGGGGTGCCCAAACTTGGTCCTGGAGGGCCGGTGTCCTGCATAGTTTAGCTCCAACTTCCTTGAACACAACTGCCTGGAAGTTTCTAGTATACCTAGAGAGAGCTTGATTAGCTGGTTCAGGTGTGTTTAATTGGGGTTGGAACTAAAATATGCAGGACACCGGCTCTCCAGGACCGAGTTTGGGCACCTCTGATTTACAGTGAACATGACATATGACGAATCAATGTCAAAATAAAAGTCTCTCCACTGTCAAAATTCTTATCAGCCAATGCCAGTAATTAATTCAGAACATTTAATTACTGCTACTATTAATAATTATTACTATAAGAATGCAGCAGTACTCTGTACTAGGTCTAACATTACTGCTGTGCACAAGACAAAGAGATCAGAGAAATATTGGTTGTTTTCAGACAGGTTTCCTTATTAATAAAAAATAAAAAGTTAATATTCATTCATTCATTTACCTTCAGCTTAGTCTCTATTTCAGAGGTCACCACAGCGGAATTAATTGCCAACTATTCCAGTATATGTTTTGCACAGCAGATGACCTTCTAGCTGCAACCCAGTACTGGGAAACACCCATACACACTCATTCCCACACACACACACTCATACACTATGGCCAATTTAGTTCATCAATTCCCCTATAGCGCATGTGTTTGGACTGTGAAACCCACACCAACATGGATAGTAGATGCAAAATCCACACAGAAACCCCAACTGACACAGCCTGGACTCGAACCCGCAACCTTCTTGCTGTGATTACTGTTTTACAAGGGCTGAGTTAAAATGTTTGTGCTACTTTAAATCATTGAAATCCTGCAGGATGTCAGTGAAGTCTAAAACAAGCCACTGCTACCAGTAGTTTATCACAGATGTGTATTATTGCATGTATTAAAGTACCTGTTTAGACAGCAGGCAGTGCATGATGAAGATCAGCACCCCCTGGAGGCTGTTGAGGATGATGAAAAGGTACAACATAACTTCAGTGCCGTTTTTCTGAAAGAGGAAAAAACCAAATACCCAAGATCCTCCAAGAACACACAGCTGAGCCACTGCGGTTGCCGTAAAACTCCTGAAAACACAACAGAGTTCATCAAAACTGCTGGTAAAAGCACCAGGAATCACACACACACACACACACACACCTGATCTTGTGGAGTTTGGAGAGGTCTGGGTTGAGGTTGGAGAACTTTTTGGCCAGTCTCCACACAGTGATGATGAAGACAATAATGTTGAGGATGACGATGATGCAGACGGGTGCAAAGAAACTCAAGATTAAATAACCCTCCAGAGAAAGCCAACAGCTGGAAAACAACACACATCATTCACAAAAGGGTAATCAGAACTCTTTCTCTTTATTTTCCTGTTAACTATATACAACCCAGTGTTTACAACAGCACAGAAACCTGACAGAAGAGAACAACTGATCATAATATACTGTGACTGTTAACACTTATGATTACACGGCTGTCTGGAATACTCGCTTCTGATTGGTCAGTCATGAAATTCTAACTCTACAGTATGTGATTCCCAGATAACAACCGCTGAATAACACAGAATCATACAGGAACTGAGAATCACAGTCATTTAATATGCTCATCCATATACTTACATCCCTATTCATATGTGTCTGCTCATCTGTCACGCCGCAGTTTTTGGCTGTTTGTCTCTATCTAGTGTCTGAATAATGCGCAGGTTAGTGTATACTTCATCAGCTGTTTCTGTCAGCTTTGTGTTTTAGACTGTTTATCTCCATCTAGTGTCTGAATAATGTATACTCCATCAGCTGTTTTCATTCTGTCAGCTTTGTGTTTTTGGCTGTTTGTCTCCATCTAGTGTCTGAATAATGCGCAGGTTAGTGTATACTCCATCAGCTGTTTTCATTCTGTCAGCTTTGTGTTTAAGACTGTTTGTCTCCATCTAGTGTCTGAATAATGCGCAGGTTAGTGTATACTCCATCATCTGTTTTTATTCTGTCAGCATTGTGTTTTTGGCTGTTTGTCTCCATCTAGTGTCTGAATAATGCGCAGGTTAGTGTATACTCCATCAGCTGTTTAGTTTCTGTTAGCTTTGTGTTTTAGACTGTTTGTCTCCATCTAGTGTCTGAATAATGTGCAGGTTAGTGTATACTCCATCAGCTGTTTAGTTTCTGTCAGCTTTGTGCTTTTGGCTGTTTGTCTCTATCTAGTGTCTGAATAATGCGCAGGTTAGTGTATACTCCATCGTCTGTTTTTATGCTGTCAGCTTTGTGTTTTTGGCTGTTTGTCTCTATCTAGTGTCTGAATAATGCGCAGGTTAGTGTATACTCCATCAGCTGTTTTCATTCTGTCAGCTTTGTGTTTTAGACTGTTTGTCTCCATCTAGTGTCTGAATAATGCTCACGTTAGTGTATACTCCATCAGCTGTTTTCATTCTGTCAGCTTTGTGTTTTTGGCTGTTTGTCTCTATCTAGTGTCTGAATAATGCGCAGGTTAGTGTATACTCCATCATCTGTTTTTATTCTGTCAGCTTTGTGTTTAAGACTGTTTGTCTCCATCTAGTGTCTGAATAATGCGCAGGTTAGTGTATACTCCATCAGCTGTTTCTATTCTGTCAGCGTTGTGTTTTTGGCTGTTTGTCTCCATCTTGTGTCTGAATAATGCGCAGGTTAGTGTATACTCTATCAGCTGTTTCTGTCAGCTTTGTGTTTTAGACTGTTTGTCTCCATCTAGTGTCTGAATAATGCGCAGGCTAGTGTATACTCCATCAGCTGTTTTCATTCTGTCAGCTTTGTGTTTTTGGCTGTTTGTCTCCATCTAGTGTCTGAATAATGCGCAGGTTAGTGTATACTCCATCAGCTGTTTTCCTTCTGTCAGCTTTGTGTTTTTGGCTGTTTGTCTCCATCTTGTGTCTGAATAATGCGCAGGCTAGTGTATACTCCATCAGCTGTTTTCATTCTGTCAGCTTTGTGTTTTTGGCTGTTTGTCTCCATCTTGTGTCTAAATAATGCGCAGGTTAGTGTATACTCCATCAGCTGTTTTCATCCTGTCAGCTTTGTGTTTTTGGCTGTTTGTCTCCATCTTGTGTCTGAATAATGCGCAGGTTAGTGTATACTCTATCTGCTGTTTTAGTTCATGTCAGCTTTGTGTTTTTGACTGTTTGTCTTCATCTAGTGTCTGGATAATGCACAGATTAGTGTATACTCCATCAACTGTTTTCATTCCGTCAGCTTTGTGTTTTTGACTTTTTGGCGCCATCTAGTGTCTGAATA
>CAIGQZ010001466.1:711605-721925 GCA_903798205.1 Danio tinwini | reverse complement strand
GCGCCATCTAGTGTCTGAATAATGTGCAGGTTAGTGTATACTCCATCGGCTGTTTTCATTCTGTCAGCTTTGTGTTTTTGGCTGTTTGTCGCTATTTAGTGTCTGAATAATGTGCAGGTGCTAACATAACCGTTCTCTGCTTTTACATCGGGCCACTGATAAACATTTTGGGTTTTATTCTGGTATTAATCAACCTCCTGGATGTACTTTATCACTAGCTTAATGCCCAGCATCAGAGACTCTGTAAATTATTGAACCACATTTACAGCTTCTGAGTTGATGTTTAACCATTTAAAGAGTATTTCACTGATAATGACTGATGAACGTTTTCCTGTCGATGTTAATCTTCTGTGTTCTGACTCAAGTAAACCTGCACTTCTGTTTCAGAATAATTTATACCGTATTACTTATAAACCATATGAACTGGGGGTTTCTTTGCTGTGTTTATATATTTCCAGTTCAGATAGAAAATTATTAAAGCCTCAAATTGCACAACTTGTGTTTAGAAAACCTATGATTATCAAATTTACAGATATGGATGTGCTTATGTGTACACACTCACTGTCTGTCTGTGCCATATCCCATTGGGACGGCAATGGCTGAGATGGAGACGATGACCAGAGGGACTCCGTATCCCACCGCGTACATGTACAGGTGTTTTAATGTGGTGTGAAAAACCAGAACAACCATCCGATAGAGCTGAACCCCCTCCAGCAGCATCCAGCAGAACGCAGACAAGAAGAAGAAGTGGAGCAGACCGGCCACAATCGCACACGCCACCTGAGACGATCATTACAGTCAAGAATTACAGTCAGTTTTTCTGTCAATAATTAGGGTTAATATTTCTGTATTGTCAACAAAGCTTACTAGTTCTTTATATCCTTCAAAATAACACAAGATTATCCTGCTTCAATATATGTTTCATCAAATAAGGGTTAGCACAAATGTAATCTAAATGTAATCCAAAAATAGTCAGATTACATCAAGGGTGGAATTAGGATTGCTGGATATTTGTCATCAACTGAAGAAAAGATGCATTAACGGTAAAGGGGTCCCAATACAAAGTCCTGAGGCACACCAGTGTAAGCAGGGGAATATTGGGACCTAAATGATTGTAAAGTGATGTTTATAAGTGTGGTTTTTATACTGTGAAAGATGCAGAAACCAGATTGAAATGTTTATACAGGTTGGAGTTGAGTAGCAACTATTTTTTCAAGGGTCAATTTTTTCTAAGTAAATTAGAAATGGAAATTATTCATAATGATTGATATTATTCCTATAAACAGTAAATTTGAGACCCACACACACCTGATTGTGAGTGCTGGAGATCCCACAGAGAAAGACGAGGTCTGCAATGAAGAGGCAGATGCTCAGATGGAGGTGGATGCTGTTCCGGGTGCCTTGGATTGAGCGGCAGAAGCGGAAGGTCAGGATACAGAGGAATAAACAGAGCAGAGACAGAACTAAACCCACACGCGTGATCACCACCAACTCAAACGTGTCCTGCAGGAAGGAAACGGGAGAAAAAAAACATAATTCCAACTGCAATTTCAAATATATATGCTAAATCCAAATTTTTATGAATCGCAGATGTACCTCGACAGGATAAAGCGCCATCAGCACTGCGAAACTGCTCAGGTGAGAGCAGGAACATGCTGTATGAGTGCTGTTAGACCACGCCCATTCACAGCCCTGTCCAGACCACGCCCTCTCAGACTCACTCCAGTACACACAGGAGTAAGCCACGCCCTCAGACTCCGCCCTCTCCTGAAAAGCACAGAGCAAGAGTTTGAATCTTACATTCATTCATTTTCTGTCACTTTTCCGAGGCTTGGTCGCGGGGGTAACAGTCTTAGGAGAGAACCCCAGACTTCCCACTCCCCGGACACTTCCTCCAGCTCCTCCGGGGGGATCCCAAGGCGTTCCCAGGCCAGCCGAGAGACATAGTCCCTCCATCGTGTCCTGGGTATTCCCCGAGGCCTCCTCCCGGTGGGACATGCCTGGAACACCTCCTTAGGAAGGCGTTTAAGAGGCATCCGAAACAGATGCCCGAGCCACCTCAACTGACTTCTCTCGATGTGGAGGAGCAGCGGCTCTACTCCGAGCTCCTCTCGAGTGACAGAGCTCCTCACCCTATCTATAAGAGTGCGCCCTGCCACCCTTCGAAGGAAACTCATTTCAGCCACTTGTATCCGAGATCTTGTCCTTTCGGTCATGACCCAAAGCTCATGACCATAGGTGAAAGTTAGAACGTAGATTGACCGGTAAATCGAAAGCTTTGCCTTTCGGCTCAGCTCCTTCTTCACCACGACGGACCGGTACATTGACCGCATTACTGCTGCCGATACACCAATCTGCCTGTCAATCTCACGTTCCATCCTTCCCTCACTCATGAACAAAACCCCAAGATACTTGAACTCCTCCACCTGGGGTAAGGACTCTCCTCCAACTTGGAGATGGCAAACCACCTTTTTCCGGTGGAGCACCATGGCCTCGCACTTGGAGGTGCTGATTCTTATCCTAGCCGCGTCACACTCGGCAGCAAACCTTCCCAGTGCATGCTGAAGGTCCATGCTTAATAAAGCCAACAGAACAACATCGTCTGCGAATAACAGAGATGAAATCCTGTGGTCCCCGAACCGGACCCCCTCCAGCCCAAGGCTGCGCCTTGAAACTCTGTCCATAAAAATTATGAACAGAATTGGAGACAAGGGGCAGCCCTGCCGGAGTCCAACATGCACTGGAAACAAGTCCAACTTATTGCCGGCAATGCGAACCAGACTCCTACTCTGTTCATACAGGGACGAGACGGCCCTTAACAGAGCGCCTCTGACCCCATACTCCCCGAGCACCCTCCACAGAATGCCACGAGGGACACGGTCAAACGCCTTTTCCAAGTCCACAAAACACATGTGGACTAGTTGGGCATACTCCCATGAACCCTTGAGCACCCTGGTGAGGGTATAGAGTTGGTCCAGTGTACCACGGCCCGGACGAAAACCGCATTGTTCCTCCTGGATCCTAGGTTCAACTATTGGCCGGATCCTCCTTTCCAGTACCCTGGCATAGACTTTCCCCGGGAGGCTGAGGAGTGTAATCCCCCTTCAGTTGGAGCACACCCTCCGGTCCCCCTTCTTAAAAATGGGAACCACCACCCCAGTTGCCCAGTCCAGAGGTACTGTCCCCGACCTCCATGCGATGTTGTAGAGACGTGTCAGCCAAGACAGCCCCCCAACATCCAGAGACCTAAGATACACAGGATGAATCTCATCCACCCCCGCTGCTTTGACACTGCGGAGCTTGCAAACTACCTCAGTGACCTCAGCTTGGGTGATGGGTGAGTCCACCCCTGCATCCCCAGTCTCTGCTTCCTTGATGAAAGACATGTCGGTGGGGTTAAGGAGATCCTCAAAGTATTCCTTCCACCGTCCGACCACATCCCCAGTCGAGGTCAACAGCTCCCCACTTCTGCTGTAAACAGTGTCGATGTGGAGCTGTTTTCCCCTCCTGAGGCGCTGGATAGTGTGCCAGAATCTTTTTGGGGCCGACCGATAGTCTTCCTCCATGGTCTCCCCGAACTTTTCCCAGGCCCGAGTTTTTGCTTCCGCAACCGCCCAGGCTGCAGCACGCTTGGCCTGCCGATACCCATCAGTTGCCTCGGGAGTCCTGCAAGCCAACCAAGACCTGTAGGACTCCTTCTTCAGATTGACAGCATCCCTTACTTCCGGTGTCCACCACCGAGTTCGTGGATTGCCGCCCCGACAGGCACCACAGACTTTACGGCCACAGCTCGTAACGGCCGCGTTAACGATGGAGTCGGAGAACATGGCCTACTCAGTCTCCATGTCTCCAGCCTCCCTCTGGATCTGGTCAAAGCTCTTCCGGAGGTGAGAGTTGAAAATCCCTCTGACTTGGGGTTCAGCCAGACGTTCCCAGAGGACCCTCACAATACGCTTGGGCCTGCCAGGTCTGTCCAGCTTGCAACAGCGGATCCAACTCACCACCAGGTGGTGATCAGTTGACAGCTCTGCCCCTCTCTTTACCCGAGTGTCCAAGACATACGGTCAAAGATCAGATCACCCTAGGGTGTCCTGGTGTCATGTGCACTGATGGACACCCTTATGCTTGAACATTGTGTTCGTTATTGACAAACTGTGATTAGCACAGAAGTCCAATAACAAAACACCACTCGGATTCAGATCAGGGAGGCCGTTCCTCCCAATCACGCCTCTCCAGGTGTCACTGTCGTTGCCCACGTGGGCATTGAAGTCCCCCAGTAGAACAATGGAGTCCTCAGTCTGAGCACCTTCCAGCACCCCTCCTAAGAACTCCAAGAAGGCCGGGTACTCTGCACTGGTGTTTGGCCCGTAGGCACAAACCACAGCGAGAGACCTATCCCTGACCCGAAGGCGCAGGAAGGCGACCTTCTCGTTTACCGGGGAAAATTCCAACACATGGCGGCTAAGTTGGGGAGCTATAAGGAAGCCCACACCAGCCCGCCGCCTCTCACCGTGAGCAACTTCAGAGTAGAAGAAAGTCCAGCCCTTCTCAAGAAGTTGAGTTCCAGAGCCCTAGCTGTGTGTGGAGGTGACCCCAACTATCTCTAGTTGGTACCGTTCCACCTCCCGCACAAGCTCGGGCTCCTTTCCTTCCAGTGAGGTGACATTCCATGTCCCAAGAGCCAGTTTCCATGCCCGACGATCGGGTTGCCGTGGTCCTAGCCGTGGTCCTAACCTTCGACCACCACCTGTACCACAATGCACCGGCCCCTTACGGCTCCCCCTGTAGGTGGTGGGGGAGCCGCAAGGGGCCGGTGGTGTATTTTACAGTTATTATAATACATTTTATTAGATTATTGTTTAAAATATTTCGTTTAAAAATTCTCTCTATTTTGGCCTTCCCATGTATCAAACATATCTTTTTAAAAACCCTCTGCAAAGTGCATAAATACGAAAAATGTGGTCTATGAAAGCAAGGATGCATTTTTAGTTATGTTCCGTGGTAGAAGTAGAGAGAAAATAAATAAATGCCATTACTTATGTAAAGTACAGAGACTTTTAAGGGATGATTTCAGATGTTTCAGTGTAAAACAGCAAAGTTGGTCCTTAAATGTAGATAAATGAGGGTATCTTCCCATCTGCTGGAGGCACTGGTAGTTTTTTATTTGTAATTAATTTGTTTACCAATTGTAATTGTTTACCCGCTCCATTGAGCTGTTATGCTAATCTGTGTTTGTGTGTGAGCAGATACATCAGTTTCTTCACCTCCTCATGGGTAAAGATGAGCGTCACTGGTTTTGGCAGATGTTTGGTGTCTGGATTACTGACGACGGCAGTCACCACCTTTGAGTTGAGTTTGTAAGTAATTTTTTTCTCCTTCACATCTGATTTCTCTCTTTCCATACTGTTGAATAGATCGCTGGACGAGTTCATATCTTTATAACTGACCAGCGCCACAAATGCAAAACCTATAAGATAGCATTTGCACCTCGTCATGAATGTGAATATGATTTTATAAGTATTTACTTGTGCATATGTTAAGTATCAGTACCTGGATATGATTTGCCAACAACAGTTTCCCAGCTGGTGTTGAAGTGGGCGAAGCCTGTGCTCAGAGTAACACTCCCACTGGGCGGAGTCTGATTTCGTGTGACCGCAACCTCAGCATCTGTGAGCCACATGATCATACAGAACAACTCATTACAAGTTTGCCTAATATAACAATATTTTTAAAGTTTTAATAAAAAACATTGCAAAATTATATATGGGTGTTTTATCTAAATGTACTCATTTCCATTAGGTATATTTTCAATTTGTGCAGTTTTTAGACTAATGTAAAACGACTCTTACAGGTATTTTTTGTCTCCATCTTGGTCACAGGATCTTTCAGCTGAGGACCAATCAGACGCATGCTGTTCTCCACCGCGTCCAGAAAAACACTCAAAGTCTCACCGTCCGCAACATTTCCCTCCGACAGCAGATCATCAGTGGAATTGCACAAGTTCTGTCAAATGAATTAGTTCATTCAGCACCATGTAGGTGCATGTTCCTTTCCATGTAATCAGTTACAAGTAATCAACCCAATCAATTACTAATTAGTTACAAGCAATCTATTAAATCTGTTGCAAGTAATCAGTTACAAGTAATCAACCAATCTGTTACAAGTAATTAGTAACAAGTAATCCACCCAAACAGTTACAAGCAATCAACCCAATCAGTTACAAGTAATCAGTTACAAGTAATCTACTAAATCTGTTACAAGTAATCAGTTACAAGGTATCCACCTAATAAATGACTAGTTACAGGTAATCCACCCAAACAGTTAAAAGCAATCAACCCAATCAGTTACAAGTAATCAGTTACAAGCAATCTACTAAATCTGTTACCAGTAATCAGTTACAATTAATAAACCCAATCAGTTACAAGTAATCAGTTACAAGTAATCCACCCAAACAGTTACAAGCAATCAACCCAATCAGTTACAAGTAATCGGTTACATGTAATCCACCCAAACAGTTACAAGTAATCAACCCAATAAGTTATAAGTAATCAGTTACAAGTAACCTACCAAATTTGTTACAAGTAATCCACCCAAACAGTTACAAGTAATCCACCTAATTAGTTACAAGTAATCAGTTACAAGTAATCCCCCCAATCAGTTACAAGTAATTCACCCAATCAGTTACAAGTAATCAGTTACAAGTGATTTACCTAATCAGTTACAAGTATTCAGTTACAAGTAATCCACCCAATCATTCATTCATTCATTCATTTCCTTTTCGGCTTAGTCCCTTTATTAATCAGGGGTCGCCACAGCAGAATGAACTGCCAACTTATTCAGCATATGTTTTTACGCAGTTGATGCCCTTCCAGCTGCAACCCATCATTGGGAAACACTCATACACACTCATTCACACACATACACTACGGACAGTTTAGCCTATCCAATTCACCTAAACCGCATGTCTTTGAACTTGTGGGGGAAACCAGAGCACCAGGAGGAAACCCATGCCAACACGAGGAAAACATGCAAACTCCACACAAAAATGCCAACTGACTCAGCTGAGGTTCGAACTAGCGACCTTCTTCCTGTGAGGCGATTGTACTACCCACTGCGCCACCGTGACGCCCTCCACCCAATCAGTTTCAAGTAATCAACTCAATCAGTTACGAGAAATTCACCCAATCAGTTACAAGTAATCTACCAATCAGTTACAAGGAATTAGTTACGAGAAATTTACCCAATCAATTACAAGTAATCCACCCAATCAGTAACAAGTAATCCACCTAATTAGGTACAAGTAATCCACCCAAACATTTGCAAGTAATCCACCTAATTAGTTACATGTAATCCATCCAAACAGTTACAAGCAATCAACCCAATCAGTTATAAGTAATCAGTTACAAGTAACCTACCAATTCTGTTACAATTAATCCACCCAAACAGTTACAAGTAATCCACCTAATTAGTTACAAGTAATCAATTACAAGTAATCCACCCAATCAGTTACAAGTAATCTACCAAATCACTTAAAAGTAATCAGTTACAAGTAATTCACCCAATCAATTATAAGTAAACAGTTACAAGTGATCCCCCCAGCTGTATCTCCACAGTGTGTATCACCTCCAGTAGCTCCTCTGCAGTGAAATGTTCTCCATGTGGATCATTCAGAGACTCGCAGCTGTTCATCAACAGTGACATCAAATGCTTTAACTAAAAGAAAACACAGAAATTGAAGCATGAGTCTGATAGTGTTACAATTTTTTTCTAAATAGAGCTGCACATAATATCGAAAATCTATCAACAAATAACCATAGTCCTCACAAAATAAAGTAGTCTAAATATATGTTCGCTTTACTTTTAGGGTAATTTTTGTCTAAATCAGTCGCTGTTTCCTTAAAAATATTAAGTATTTTTAATGTGACATAAAAAATTTTGTTAGTTAAAATAACTGCTTTAACTTGTAAAACATAAAGTACATACATTCTTAACTTAAATTAATCAGGTAAACGTAAATCAATCAAGCTGTTCTACTTTGCAGTCTACATTTTTTACCTTCTCCGGTGTGTGTCCTGCATCAGGCTCAGGCTTAAACTGATCACAGCTCATTTCTGTACACAGAAAAGATCAAAAATACATCAATGCATTCTGATTAATTGAACAGAGTGACCAAAAATATGTACGCGCTTTTAAAATTAATTGGACAGTTTGCTTTGCTCTGCTATTTTAAGGCTCACTGATGCATTTGGACTGGTTGTTTCCATAGTTTGTAAAGCCCTGATGGCATTTGCAGCTGAAGCCCCCTGGATGATTGATGCAGTCTCCATTTGTGCCGCAAACATCTGGAGTTTCTGAACACTCATTAATATCTGTGAAAGAAAAGATGAGTTAGAGAACATTCTCAGTGCTGTTATACAGTGAATCTAAACCTGTTATCAAAGTTGTCCTAAAACCAAAAACAATACCCGTTACTGTCTTAGGACCACTTCCATTTTTGATGTTGGGATCTGTATTATTATTATTATTATTATTATTATTATTATTAACAGCAGCACACATTGATGCTCACCTGCACACGTGCCATCCTCATGTTCACGAAACCCTGGAGAACATTTGCAGACGAAACTGCCAGGTGTGTTAAAACAACTGCTGTGAAGTCCACATGGTGAAGACGAACACTCATCCTCATCTACACATACACACACACACACACACACACACAATCAATGGCAACTCCAGGATAATTGACAGTGCTCAAAAACTCATTAAATTGAGAAATGGTAATGCACTAAATAGCAAAATTAGTCAGTCAGTCACTTTTTATTTATTAACAGTAAAATAAAGTATGTGGATTAATTAAGTATAATCACCTGGTGTTGGTTATTTATTATATAATATTACACTTATTAAGGCAGTTAGCCAAAACATTTGTCTATTATAATTGTCTGCTTTAACAATAGTTTTTGTTATATATGTCAAATAATGAATCAAATCAGCAAATGAGCAAGACCAATTAGTTCCACTTATAAATTCAATTTAATATATAAAAAAAATAATTAATTTTATAGAAATTAATTCTATATCCAAGAATTATTAAACGTTTTATTGTTCCATCCAGGGGAGACTAAAGTGCAATAATTATTGTTAGCATTTCATCACCGAACCCTAAATAAAATTACTTTATTATTTATGCGACTGATTATACAGTGTGCAGTATCAGTAATCTTCAGAATTAGTCAGGCATATAACTGTTAACTGGATACTAAGGCAGAATAAATATAATAACTCTAGTCAAAAACTGTGTTGCTCCATCTTTCTTACTTTCACTTTTACTTCTAGCCCCTTAATATGAACTTTAAACTGTCGAATAATAAGCAGAGCAAACCATTACAAACAAACAGGGGAAAAGATGTACAGTTAATGTACATAAACTAAACATATTAATAATTTTCATGCATTTGAGCACTTTATGAATAAATTATTATCAACTAAACTACAGCTTTCTTACACAGTGGTTTTGAATAATCTGACAGTCCAGAAAATGAAAATGTAAACAGAATGAAGGCTCACCTTCACAATCAGTTGCGTTCTTCCATTGTAGTCCAGGTGGACACACACACATGTACGAGCCGAAGGTGTTCACGCACTTCATTTGTGCGGAGCAGATTAATTCATCCTCCAGACACTCGTTTATATCTGAAAGACATCAGTTGGCTTGTTTTAGTACAAATTAGGGCTGCACGATATATGCAGCATGTGCATTATGTTATAATAATTAAATGGCCTGTCATCATTTTGTACATGCATGTAAGTTGGACTCAATCTCACAGTTCTCTTTCATACCTTTACATGGTCCTGTCAGGCTTAAAAATGTAAAGCCTTTAGAGCAGATACAATAGTAGCTTCCATCTGTATTTACACACTGAGCATCACCACACACACCCGGAGATTCACACTCATCTTCATCTGTAAAATAGACAGATGGATAATTGGAATTCAACATGAAGTAATTACACAAATTGTATTGACATACATTAAGGCAAGACACTGCAGGTAAAAACTATTTCTTCATCAACTGGTCAATTTTGAAATTTTAGGCTTTTGACATGGTGGAGTTTTTGTGTGTTGTTGAAAGAAACATCCATCATTCAATTATAAGTGTCTCTTTTCTTTTTGGTTTAGTCCCTCTATTAGTTAGGGGTCGCCACAGCTGAATGAACCACCAACTTATCCAGCATTTGTTTTATGCAGAGGATGCCCTTCCGGCTGCAACCCATCACTGGGAAACACCCATACACACTCTTTCACACACATACACTA
>CAIGQZ010001466.1:678107-711205 GCA_903798205.1 Danio tinwini | reverse complement strand
ATATATATATATATGGTGTTTTCTGAATTTAGGGGTGATTTAAAAGAGCCAAAATGATCTTTGTAAAGACCTTTGACTCCAATGTCCAACAACAAATAAGAATTCTGAACATGACTTGGCATACAACTAATGTCACTATTGTACAGTAAACATTGTACTGTACAAGAGCTGTAATAAAAATGATTGAAAGAATGGTGATACCATTAGTAGTTTTTTTCTATTTACCTGTAGTGTCTTGTCCTTAACTAACTCACTCAGTCAAACCACATAATTACCGACGCATTTCCTTTTAACAAATTTATATCCCAAGGCACATCCGCTACATGACGGCAAAAAGAGACCTAGAAAAAGAAATACCACTGTATCATGATTTGTAACATAAAAATGCTTCAAATAATGTAGAAAGATATATCTATACATTCAAGCCAGAATCCCCGGGAAGCAATTCGCGCGTTCCTATAAATTTAAAGGCTAACGGCTATTCCCGCTAACCGCCTCACTCGTGACTACGGTTTTAGATTACGTTTTTTTAATCGATACTGCTCTGAATATATCAGCTATACTACAACTGTACTACACAGTGAACCAGATATCCAGGCTCTAACGGTAATGCTATTTCCATTGCATTTTTAAGGTTTAGAAACCTATATTAGAAATATAAGGATGTTCTGATGTTAGTATTTTGCTGCAGAGTAATCTTAAAAGGACTCAATCTAAAAAGCTATTAAAGAGTCAGCAGTCAATGAATTATTTTCCGAAACAACTGATATAGTATGTTGACTATATTTTCGTGTTGGTTACAGGTGGTGACTACAGTAAGCTGATTACAAGTTTGAACTCTCTGGCCGCCATGATGAAATATAAAACGTCATAAGCATGAGGGGGAAAGTATGAAGAAACAGAGGAAATAATACAGGTATGTACAAGGCAGGTGTGTCCAGATTCGCGAATGTGCTGGAGTCGTATTAACACTGTTGTTGGTTGTTTTAGCTCTTACAAACAAGAAACAGAATCTACTCACCCAAAACAAATGCCCATTTTAGCTCCATTTAAGGAAACTTCTACCTTTTCAGACACAGTTTATCTGTTTGTTGAAGGTTCGCGATATACAAGTCTCCAGTCGCCACTAGTTCCTTCACGTGCTTAAAGTGTGTACCTCTGTCTCACCAGTCATTTGATCCACCTACAGTAGTTTAGAGGAATCCCCAAAACCTTGAGTATCACTGCTGAAATCTTTAAACACTTTCCTCCATGTTCTGTTGTATTCCTCTTCCTCGTGTCGATCTCTCCTGGCTCCTTTTCTGACTGTATGTGAATGAGATCAAATCTGATATATCAGCTAACCACAAGATGTCCCCCTTCCCGAGAACATGATTCATCTTCAGCTGATTTCACAATGAGCAATATAAACCTAAAAATAATTTAATAATTTTTAAACACACATACCAAACAACTGCATGTCAATATATCCAGGAAATAAATTGATCAGTATACTCTTTTTGGAGTTTAAATAATAAGCTTAATGCATTTTCTTCTATAAATCTTCTTTAGTTTGTTTGGAAGTTGTGTATTAGTGAGTGCCAATGCACAAAAATTAAGGTATTTAAGAACAACTCTCTTGGGACATCTTCCTCCTTACAGTACTCTGTATTGGTTTTATTCCTTTTTACTGGAAATTACTCGAAAGAAAATCAGTTCATGTGTTAATGCCATGGTAATATAACAAAGTAGAATATGTAGGATAAGGTTACATTTTAATATATATACAGGGCTTGACATTAACGTTTTTGATCACCAGCTGTGGCTAGTAGATTTCCAACATTACTAGCCACTCGCCATTTTCACTAGCCACAGTTTTGTTGTTGGGAAAATATATTTTATATGCATAAATTTGACTTTGACACGCTAAAATGACTTGATTTAGATTGTGTGTTATGTCCACATGCCTCCTCGTACATTCAACTTTTTGTGTGTTGTATATGAGCAAATGGGTCATGGTTTCACAGTGTTGTATTACAATTATTTTTTATTTCACATCACTTTTCAGAGCTCAAATTAAGGATTTACCAAATTTATCTCTGACCATACCAAACATAAATAAATTATTATTTCGTATCCACAATTTTTTTTATGTGTCAAAACAAGCTAAATATAGCTGTAGGCTATACTATTTATTATATTTTATTACAATTGACATTTAAAAAATAACTGCTGTGCCTCTAAAACTATTCACAGTAATCTGTAAAGGTCCCAGATCACCAGTAACTACTCATAAATGGGGAGTTAATCTCATATTAAAGCAATGTTATTGTAAAAAAAAAAGATAAACCATATTACTAAAAATAGCTAGCTGTAAGCAAAAGAAAGCAGGTGAAAAACATTCCGTGTGTGATAATCAAAGGATGATCACACAAGGTTAACGCTAGGCTTGGTTAAAGCGAAAGTAATCGGTGCTGCTTACCAAAAGACAAATCTGGAGCTCACTTTTGTTTAGTCTATTTGAAAGAGAACCGACCACACCAGTTGCGTTTCTAGGCACGGTTGTTTCACGCAAGCAAGGAAACAGGAGGGCGCACGCGTTTTAAACAGTCGCGCGCATCACATAACCTGTGCGCGTGAGTGTTCATCCACTCATACACACAATAAAACAGTTACTAGTTTATTAATAAGTGTCAATGCATCATTACAATATGTGAAATAAGCCCATTATTGGCATAGTTACTCTCTAAAAATACAGGGATACTTTAACTCAACCCAAGTCAAAAATGGACAAACCCAACAATTGGGTTAAAAAAAGTCATTTAAATTACAAAAAACATATTATCACCTTATTGCGTGTGTGCAGTTTTGCTTAAATGTTGGGTTAATTCAACCTAGCATTTTTTTTTCAGTGTAGAACAAATTTAAACAAAATAATGCTATAAAGTAGGCAAGCAACTTTTAACATTGTGGCATTTGATGGCTCCAGTGACATTATATACAAGAGACAGAAACGATCACTAATGTACTCTGACACTCCAATACGAGAGAGCACGGCTCTTAAGAGGAAGGTAAGCGGAAGAGAAACGATAGGTGTCTCCAGCAGAGGGCGTGACGAACCAACAAACCAGCTGCAGGACCTGTGGCTGACCTCTCCAATCAACTTACACACGAGCCTGTAGCACACACACTAGCCATGAGTGAAGATTAAACTGCTTAAAAGATTCATGTTTTAATATACTCTGATGACTATATATCTGTTTGACTATAGGATTATAAGTGACAAGCATGGTCTTGAATGTATGAGTTAAGCAGGTTATATATCTAACATGCTGCGTCCAAGTAGACGAGCTCTCCGCTTTGCAACGTTGGATAGCGATCTTTATCTGCGATTGCAAATGTGAAGAGTAACTTCACCTGTAGAGTTAGAGATTAAAGTTGTCTCAACGCTGTGCATATATCTATTTAGATGTTGATTCATGTTCTTTAGTTATTTAGGAACAACTGTAAATTTGTTGCTTAAAGACATGACCTATAAGTTTTGCTGACTATTGGAATTTAACTAAGTAGTTTTGACCACATTATACTGTTGGTCCTTAGTGATTTATAAACTGTTGTCACATGTAATGGGGAAAACCCAGAGCGCGGATGCGCATGTACGTGTATGAGCATAACCCAAAGTGTCAAATCCTCAATGATGTATGAGGTATACTTATGTGTATGACTTGACTGTGAAAGTATAAAAGCTGAACCATTTTGATCAGCATTGTGTGTTTTCCAACTTCTCTGTTAGCAGCCCTTTATTCTCAACGGAGGATAAAGTAAGGATTTTGTTTCTGTTATTTGTCTTTTGTTTATTCTACTTTTTCACTGGATTTAATTTTGTTAATAAAAGTATATTTTATTAGATTAGATTAGATTCAACTTTATTGTCATCACACATGTACAAGTACAAGGAAACGAAATGCAGTTTAGGTCTAACCAGGAGTGCAATAGCAGCAAGTGCAGGATACAGGTATAAGTTATAAAGTGCAGTTATAGAAACACTATGGTGATATTTACAAATGGATGTACTATGAACATTATATACAGGTTGTGTTAGCTATGAACAGAGATTTATAATAGATGGATAAATGTACAGGTTGCTATTAATAATCAGAAGTGTGCAGATAGATAAACATAATTACAGATGTATATGTACAGTAGGTGTGTACATAATTTACAAATGTACATGTGCAGTGGGTATGTACAGTTCAAATAAATGAATCAGTGCAATGAATATGTGCAATTTTTAAATGTGCAAGTGTTAAGTAGTGCAGTGATTATGATGAGTCTGAGTTATGAGGAGAGGAGAGTGGGGTGTGTATTAGGGGGGCAAAAAGTCAGTGGGGAGCAGAGTTCAAGAGGGAGACAGCTCTGGGGAAGAAGCTGTTCTTTAGTCTGCTGGTTTTCGTCCGGGGGAGCCTGAAGCGCCTGCCAGAAGGCAGGAGAGAAAACAGTCTGTGAGCAGGGTGAGAGGAATCTTTAAGAATACTGCGTGCTCGGCGCAGACAGTGTTTCCTCTGGATGTCCTCTATGGCTGGCAGTGTGGTCCCTGTGATGCGTTGGGCAGTTTTCACCACCCGCTGCAGTGCCTTACGCTCCGCAACAGAGCAGCTTCCATACCAGACTGTGACACAGTTCGTCAGGATGCTTTCTATTGTGCAGCGGTAGAAGTTCACCAAGACGGCTGATGACAGCTGGTTCTTCTTAAGTTGCCTTAAGAAAAATAGGCGCTGGTGAGCCTTCTTGACCAGGCTGGAGGTGTTGGTGGTCCAGGAAAGGTCCTTGGAGATGTGGGTCCCCAGGAACTCGAAGGATGATACAGGCTCGCTATTAAATTAATTTACTTCGCTGGAGTGGACATTGATTTAATTTGCCAGAGCCCATCGAGTTACCCGCTGTGGTAAAGTATGATCTAATGTATTCTTTTTGCAAAACATTTAAAAGATGATCCTTCAACTAAACTCTAGCTGAAATATAGCCAAGAGAGGATTCTGGTTTATCTTTGTTTAATTAAGGTGATTAAATAAAGGCGATCCAATACAACATCATATTATACAACATTTTTAATAACCACAGTGTCTCTGATTAGATATAATTGCAAAGCTCTCATTGGTGAACTCTGAACCCTGTTTAAAACCCAGCTACAGTTTTACTTTCATTTTCCATAGTTGAAGAGATTTTAAGGGGTTAAAATAAGATCACAATGCAATACAACATAATTTCAAAGAAGCTGCTTTTTACATAATCTAAAATATCATATAAATTCACTTGCACACAAACCAAGCAAAGCCAGAGATACCAAAACACAGATGTTTTAAGACTGAAATCTGGATGATGAACCACTTCTGCAGTATTCCTGTTAAACTCTTCATTTGTCACAGAAAGACTTCATGTGTTTAATAGTTAATAAAAATCCACCAGAACTTGAAAAGTGCTTCACACCTGTGACTCTCCTGTGCTCTGATCTCTCTGTAGACGTTTCTGTAGAAATCAGACGATGAATGAAGGAACTAAAGGCACAAACTCTGAATATTCTGAAACACACACTGCTGTACCTGACTGCTGTGGGACGGCTCTGTACTGACACTGTAGTCTCCTTTCTTTTTATACGGACACATTCGTGCAAGCAGACTGCGATACTCGACTTTAACCTGAAGGGGGAGACAAAAGATGTCACATAAAATAGATTTATGCCCAATCCCAATTCTATTTTTGTATCTACCCCTTCCCCTTTCCCATGGCCCTTAAAACAGAGTGTGAAGGGAAGGGCTTCAAAATTTACCCCTAAGAATTGGGACAGCACTACAACACCTGCACCTGTCATCATATGTCATCATGATCTCTTGCTTCATATGAGATCAGACGATGGCGACTGCTGTAATTATTCCAGTTGTGTTATTTTTTGGTGTTTATCTTCAGGAAATCACTAAAGTCATATATTATCATAACGATCTAATGTGGCAATAAGATCATAACTGTACTGTGTATTTACACAGTGGCCATATAAACACACTAAAAACACATAGCAGACACTGTAAAAAGCTCATTCTCAGCCACTAGACTGTTCTGACAGGGTATTCGAGTGTCATCGAGTGTCAGAATGTTGTGGGACTGCTGTACAGGAGTTATTATTATGGATAGACATATAGATAGTGAAATTTAGCGGTTTTTATTTTAGTGTTTTTTTAAAGCATGACGGTAAAACATGAACTCAGTTATGAATATATTAAACATGTGCTTGTTTGTTGTAAAAATATGTAATAATGACAAAAATACTAATTTGTGGATCTCCTTACTTCCATGTGCAGTCATGCTGCCATTGTGGCTGGTGTATTCTGAGAAATTTTCTTACCCCTTGGTTTCGAGTGTGGTCCTGAGAAATCTCCTATCAAAGGGGTGTATACCCCTTCCCCTTAGCTCTACGACTTCAAGCTAAAGAGAATTGGGACACCCCTACCCCTTCACATGAACGCACAAAACGAGGGGTAAGGGGAAGGGCTAAGGGGTAGAATTAGGATTGGGCCAAAATGTAGAGTAATAATAGTGTCTAGTCAGAGTTTTACAAAAATCAAAATAGTGGTTATGCATTTCTTATTATGATGCCAATATAATTTTCTTAAAGACCAGAATAGCTGATATATACCCAATATATATCATATTATTTAACTTAACTGAATGCTTGATTTCATTGACTGGTGAGCATTTTAGGGTGTGCAATTATTTTCAGATAAACACACAGCTAAAGTAGTTCCAGGCAGGAAAGAGCAGCTCTGCACAGTTTAGTTCCAACCCTAATTAAACACACCTGATTAAACTAATTGAGTCCTTCAGGCTTGTTTGAAAGCTACAGGTATGTGTGTTGAAGCAGTGTTGGAACTGAACTGTGCAGAGCTGCGGCCCTGCAGCAACTGAGTTTGACACCGCTGCATTAGAGGATGGTTAAGTATAATGAAACCAGACTCTTGTCTTTTGTTATTATTTTTGCTAGGCTACTTTTCATTTAAAAAATAAGTTCAATTTAAAGCTTACTCAAGTATATTTTTGGCCACTTTCACAGGTCATTTTTGAGGTCAAACATGCAAATGCACCAGACCGAAAACGTGAGATTGTGCTTCAAGTTTTACAAGTTGCTGCATTCCAAACGTCAAGTTAGTCAACTCTTACCTGCGAATTTGCATCACGGGATTGCATGCGACCAATTGTACATGACCTCTATGTACAAAAATTTTAAATATGGAGCAATCGCTTATTTTATTATTGGCATATCATCTTGTTTTTTCCCGCCACTTTTTGCATGCTCCAGCTCTAGTGTAAATGCAGATTTGCACAATCATCAGTTCTTCACAGATGTGTATTACTGCGTGTCGGTACCTGTTTAGACAGCAGGCAGTGCATGATAAAGATCAGCGCCCCCTGGAGGCTGTTGAGGATGATGAAGATGTACAACATGACCTCAGTGCCATTTTTCTGGAAGAGGAAAAAACCAAAAACCCAGGATCCTCCAAGAACACACAGCTGAGCCGCTGCGGTCGCCAAAAAACTCCTGAAAACACAACAGAGTTCATCAAAACTGCTGGTAAAAACACCAGGAATCACACAAACACACACACACACTTGATCTTGTGGAGTTTGGAGAGGTCTGGGTTGAGGCTGGAGAACTTTTGGGCCAGTTTCCACACAGTGATGATGAAGACAATAATGTTGAGGATGACGATGATGCAGACGGGTGCAAAGAAACTCAAGATTAAATAAACCTCCAGAGAAAGCCAACAGCTGGAAAACAACACACATCATTCACAACGTTACAGCAAAAATTCAGCCCTCTTTGTCTTCATAGTCCCTAATATCACTGATATACTATTATAGATTTTATTAACCGTGTTTCTTTTTCTTCTGTACTAATAATAGAATTGAACAAGATTGCAGTGGTGTTTAATTGTGAAAAATGTGCCTGGAGAAATAATGACTTTCATGCACTGTATACAGATGTAGATGTGCTACTGTAAAGAGCATCCAGAAAGCATTCAACTCTACTTTTGATTTTTGTCACATGCTCACTCACTGTCTGTTTGTGCCATATCCCTTTGGGAAGGTGATGGCAGAGATGGAGACGATGACGAGAGGGACTCCGTATCCCACCGCGTACATGTACAAGTGTTTTAATGTGGTGTGAAAAACCAGAACAACCATCCGGTAGAGCTGAACCCCCTCCAGCAGCATCCAGCAGAACGCAGACAAGAAGAAGAAGTGGAGCAGACCGGCCACAATCGCACACGCCACCTGAGACGATCATTACAGTCAAGAATTACAGTCAGTATTTCTGTCTAGTTGACAAAGCTTACTAGTTCTTCATATCTGTCAAAATAGCACAAGATTATCCATTTCAATACAGAGCCCTGTTGCACACCAGTGTAAGCAGGGGAATATTGGGAACTAAATGATTGTAAAGTGATGTTCATAAGTGTGGTTTTTATACTGTGAAAGATGCAGAAACCAGATTGAAATGTTCATACAGGTTGGAGTTAAGTAGCAACTATTTTTTCAAGGGTTTTGGAAAGGAGGAGTAAATTAGAAACGGAAATAATTTATAATGTTTGATATGTTGATGACACTGTTGATTCTCCATCTCCTATAAACTCTAGATATGAGACCCACACACACTTGATTGTGACTGCTGGAGATCCCACAGAGGAAGACGAGGTCTGCAATGAAGAGGCAGATGCTCAGATGGAGGTGGATGCTGTTCCGGGTGCCTTGGATTGAGCGGCAGAAGCGGAAGGTCAGGATACAGAGGAATAAACAGAGCAGAGACAGAACTAAACCCACACGCGTGATCAGCACTGATGCAAAAGTGTCCTGCAGGAGAGGAACAGGAAAATACAGACTGATTTTATTGCAAAGATTTAGTCTGAATTCTGAAATCTGTATTTCTAAAACAGGTGTACCTGGATAGGATAGAGCGCCATCAGCACAGCAAAACTACTGAGGTGAGACCAGTGACACACTGTATGAGTGCTGTTAGACCACTCGCTCACACAGCCCTGCCCAGACCACGCTCTCTCAGACTCATTCCAGTACACACAGGAGTAAGCCACACCCCCAGACTCCGCCCTCTCCTGAACAATAAATTGGTCATTTATTTCCCTGATTTGGCAACCGTCAAACGTCATCAGGGAAACGGTTTGAATTTCCGCTTAGTTAAAAATACATTATTGTTCCATTAGGGATGACAATACATTCAAACACTATGCTTTGAGTGTGTAATTGCATAAGTACATAGTGCATAAGTGTACAGTGTGCCGTTTGGGACGCATCTTAAGAGTGCAATGTGCTAGTTTGTGAACAAATAAATCTCTTCACTTTCAGTTTCACTTTTAATGATTAATATAAACTGTGATCTTAGGTTAAGTTTGTGTTTGTGAGCAGATAAATCTTTTAACTTTTAGTTTAACTTTTAACAATTAATATAATTGCAATATTAGTGCAATATTGTGTTAGTTTGTAAGCAAATAAATCTCTTTACTTTCAGTTTCACTTTTAACAATTCATTTAAACAATGCGATGTTGTTAGTCTGTTGTAAGTGGATATGCCAGTTTTTTCACCTCCTCATGCGTAAATATAAGCATCATCAGATGAGACAGCTTTTTGGTGTCTGGATTACTGACGACAGCCATCACCACCTTTGAGTTGAGCTGGTAAGTGATTTTTTTCTCGGCCACATGCAATCTCTTACTGCTATCCTCTTGTAATGTTCTGCTCATCTTGTGAGACAGATCACTGGATGAGTTCACATCTTTATAACTGAACAGTGCCACAAATGCGAAGCCTGAAAGAGAGCGGCATTTACATCTCATCATTAATTTGATGATGCTTTCATAAGCGCAAATCTGTGTGTGTTTGTACCTGAATATGCTTTGCCTACAACAGTTTCCCAGCTGGTGCTGAAGAGGGCGGAGTCTGTGCTCAGAATGACACTCCCACTTGGCGGAGTCGGATTACGTGTGAGTGCAACCTCAGCATCTGCAAATCAGGTGATCATACAGAACAAATGCTTTCACTACTGTTATGGCATTAAACACAGCATGTCCGAAACACTAACGCAATCTCACACCAATTCGTAACTTTTTGATTTAGAGGCTAATTCGTATTAATTTGTATGATCTTATTTAGGAATTTATAACGATGCTCATCCCTCATTGAGAGGAAGGTCTATGCAGGGTTCTTACGGGTGCTGGAAATCCTGGAAAATGCTTGATTTTTAAAATAGTGTTTTCAAGGTTAGAAAAGTGCTTGGATTTTGGACAAAGTGCTTGAACCTGCTTGAATTTGAAATTGCAGGGCTCGAAATTGCTACCGTTTTGGTTGCATATGCACTTGAAATTTTATCTATGTGAGCTCAAAATATATTTGGAAGCATTTGTGTGAATGCATAAATTGTTGCCGTGTGACCAGTTTTCATTGCAAAATGTTCACCGTATGCGCGTATTTATGGAGCTACACTAATAATATGCCAAAACAATCTGAATTTGAATTGTGTTAATTTCAATTATTATTAGTTGTATGTTAATAAAACTGAGTGTTATATGCCATTTAAAACATTATGAGTTTGAATTTCATAACTTGATTATTGAACATCTGAAATTTAGGACAACTGAATTCTTTTTTATAGACAATTTCAAACTTCAGATTTTATTGGTTGTGAATTCATAGACTGCAAATATTGGGTTTGTGAAAATACAGTTTTGAGTTTTCAAGATAAAGAAATTCAGAACATCAAATTCAATATCCTAAAATTCAAAACCAGAAATTCAGATTATGAAATTCAGATCTTGCAGAAAGTAGGTCAGGAGTCATCAACAGGGAAGAGTAGATGATCACCGAAAAGTAAGAAATTCAAATACATTTTTTTATTCCGTTTTTAAATGGCTTATAATAATCATTTTTATTAACTTACAATTGTCAATTATTCAAATTAATACAATTTAAATTCACATTGTTTTGGCATATTATTAGCTCCATACGTATTTAGGAGACATTCACCCAGAATGCATCTTAAACGATGACCATAAAAAATAGCAATGGAAAAGCATAAAAATGCACCTTGAAAGTGCTGGAATTTGAAGTTGGAAAAGGTGTAAGAACCCTTTCTATGGAATGAGGTTTTGGATAGGATGCCTCCTGTTAAAAAATCATAAATTTTCATACAAATTAGTGCAAATTGGCCACTTTTCTGAAAAATAGTTTTCATAAAATAGTTATGTTTCTTAATGAGATCGGATTGATTGGACACTGAACTCCAACGGCCAGTTTATACTTCTTCATCAAGTGTGAGCAGATGATCCGCCGGTGCCTTTGTGCAGTCACATACACTTCATCATGCACACCTCTGGAAAATATTCCAATGCATATTGCAAGAGCTGTGATTGGTTGGCTTGGTATCAGTGATAAATATGGGTGGGCCAATAGCTATTGGGGGCAGAGCTCAGCCAGTGGAATGAGTGTTTAGAAGTGTCAAGTCCTATGGAGGAGCTCCATATACAGTAGATAACTTTTGTGGTTACTTTAGAGTTGTTGAACGTCTGCTGGTTCCCGCCTTTTTCTTCCTTGAATGATTGAGTGTGAACTACTTGAGCTACAGTATGTTAGCAATGTGTGAACTACTTGAGCTACAGTATGTTAGCAATGCACGCATTGCTAACAAACACCCACTAAGGGCGTGCTCACACTATGCTATCCAAACGGTTGTATTACAGTTCACTTGGGCGGCCCTGGCCCGGTTGGAAGAGGTAGGCCTGAGCGCAGATTACTTGGGCTCACGCTTACAGTGTGAGTGCAAGAGTGCCTGAGCCCGAAACTGAAAGCGAAACGTAACTTTTAAGGGACTGTTTCATATGGATTAATTAATCATTCGTACTGTTCAATGAACGCAAACTGTCGTAGATTATTAAAGACGCAAACCCCTCACTGCACATCAGCTGCAGCTTCAGCAAACCTCCTAATTCCTGCAGCACGAGGACTTTATGATTGTTTATGAGCGTCAAAAGTGGCTGATCTGTTTGGCGAAATAATAATTAATTATTATTAATATAATATTATTTAATATAATTATTATTAATTATTAATTACCGCATATCAAATGACTTAAACCATATAACTAAAGAAATGTCCACTGTGCTGAGCGAGAGCGCTTACTGAACAGCGCATCATCGATGACGTAAGTGCGCCCAGGCCCGAATGTAATGTGAGTGCGGGCCGTCGGGGAAGACAGGAGGGGGGACAAGCGTGCTTTGGCCCGGTTCAAGGCAACTGTACATAGTGTGAGTACGGCCTAAGAACCTCAACAGAGAGGAACATAGAAACACCACTGCCTGCTAGCATTTCAGAAGTGTTATTACAGTGCAACACAAACAGAATGCAGAAGTATAAATGCACGGCTATATGTAAACCAATAACTCAATGCAGAAGTATAATCCAGGAGTCTTACAGGTATTTTGCGTCTCTATCTTGGTCACAGGCTCTTTCAGCTGAGGACCAATCAGATGCATGCTGTTCTTCACCATGTCCAGAAATACACTCAGAGTCTCGCCGTCAGAGACTTTTCCCTCCAACAGCAGATCATCAGTGGAATTGCACAAGTTCTGTCAAATTTATAATTGAAGTTTGTTTGTAAATGCGCGTTCACAAACCGCTAAGTGAATTTCTCACGCAGTGTGTTTGTTTCACCTCCAGTAGCTCCTCTGCATTGAAATGTTTTTCTACTGAATCATTCAGAGACTCGCAGCTGTCCTTCAGCAGAGACATCATCTGAATCAACTACAAGAAAACACAGAAATCAAAGTCTATAGGAGGTAAAAGAAGAGGCGTTGCATTTTTGATTTAAAAAAATTGTGTTCAAAACACACAAGAAAACTCAAAGGTTTATATGCAGGGAGAGCAAATAGTGAATAATATTTTTTTGGTTGAACTATCCCTTTAAATATTATTTTAATAATATCTTATCATTTACAACTAATAAGTACTGGTTATTACCTTCTCTGGTGTGTGGTCTTCATCAGGCTTAGAATTAAACTGATCACATTCGATTTCTGTGTACAACATCAAAATAATCAAACACACTGTATTGCACTGATTAACTTTCATATTATTCTCTCAACATTCTGACCACTTCTTTTTTTACAGATGTAACCCATGTTCACTGAAGGAGAGGAATTTCTCTGCATGAAAGACTCGTGAATGGCAGATTAACCTGCTGCTGCTGAATCGACAATAAGGCAAATAAATAAATATGACAGAAACAGGACCTGTAACTATGCAGCACAACAGTCCATTAATGAGGAAGTAGTTTGTCCCAAAGCTTGCATACTATTTTGCTACACACTTTAAAGTATGTATTTTTTCTTCACAAACAAAGTTCATACTTTTAGGACGTACAGTAGTATATGTAGGTGAATTGGGACACTGAATAATTATTTGCTCTGCTGCTGCTGTAATGCTTACGAATGCATTTTGACTGGTTGTTTCCATGGTTTGTGTAGCCCTGATGACATCTGCAGCTGAAGCCACATGGATGATTGATGCAGTCTCCATTTGTGCCGCAAACATCTTTAATTTCTGAACACTCATCAATATCTGTGGGAAAGAGAGAAAAGATGAGTTCGAGAACATCCTCTGTGCCGGTAAATACATTTTAATGTAACTGCACATCATTAGACAGACACAGACTGCACATATATTACTTGTGGCAACAATAGGACATTAGTTCTTGCGTCACTTCTGTATTAATTACTTTATTAGAGTCTTGATAAAAAAAATTTAATAAATGTCCTGTGAAGTGCTTTGAAATGTGCATTTTTGGTTAGTGTGTGACAAGTTCAAGTGAAACATGAAGACAAGGCGAGATATAGAATAGCTCCTCTCCTTAAAAAAATAGCCAATAGCATTTCATTCTTTTTTTTATCTCTCGCATAAAGCAACATTCTGTTGAAGGAGGCGGGGTATGTCAGATAGTAGAGAGCAGTAGTGAATGATCTACTGCTTTCTGATGATTCTGTCTCATTGTCTATATTACTGGTACTCGATCTCAGCTCTGCCTTTCATACTGTCTTTCTGATCTGGGTATTTCTGGTACTGCTCTCTCTTGGTTTTCTTCATATCTCTCAGATAGACAATTCTTCATCTCTGTTAAGAATTTTCGGTCACTCACTGTCCCCCTGAAGCGGGGTGTTCCCCAGGGATCTGTTCGACTATTATTCACAATATACCAAATTCCACTTGGTCTGATTTTACAACGTCATGGTCTAAACTCACTTTTATGTAGACGATATTCAACTTTACTCTGTCTGTACACCTACTTCATCCGCCCAAATTGACCAAATCTCTGCTTGTGTGAAGGACATTAATGGTTGGCTTACCTCAAATTCTCTGAAACTCAACATGGACAAAACTGAGATCATTTTCATTGGCACCCCAGCACTTACCAGCAACATTTCGACCAGTTTCTCCTGTTAGATTGCTGGCTCGCACATTAAAACATCTACTTCTGTCAAAAATGTTGGCGTAATCTTCGACTCCACACTCTCCTTTCAGTCTCACATTAAATCTGCATTCTTTTATTTACGTCGCATTTCCCAACTGCGTCCCTTCATCAGTAGCAAGGACGCTGAGACTGTCATCCATGCATTTGTCTCTTCACGCATTGACTACTGTAATGCCCTTTTCATTGGTCTGCCTGCCAGCCTCATCTCTAGATTACAATATATTCAAAACTCTGTGGCTAGACTCATACCAAATGTTCTGCTCATATAACCCCAATCTTGTACTACCTCCATTGGCTCCCAGTTGCATACTGCGTTAAATTCAAAATTCTCCTCCTTGCATTTAGATCCTTAAATGGCCTAGCTCCCTGTTATCTCTGCAACATGCTTGTCCCCTACACCCAAACTCGCTCATTAAGTTCTATTAATTCTGGCCTTCTCGCTGTCCCTCGGTACCTCCTCTCTTCAATGGGGGGCAGATCATTTAGTGTTATTGCACCCAAACTCTCTACCACGCTCAATCCGTTTTGCTAATAATAGCTCTGATTTCAAATCTTTACTTAAAACTCACTTGTTTTCTGAATGCTTCACTTCTGAACTGACAAACTGACCACTTTATCTGATCCACCTGCACTCTGTTTATTTGTCTCTTAGGTCTTGTTTTTGTATTTCCAGTTTGTTATATTTGACATCCTGTATGTTTGTGTATCTAATGCTGTCTCTACATTTATCTGCTTCTACTATCTCTTTTTGTCGCATTCTATGTAAAGTGTCCTTGAGCTCTGGAAAAGCGCTATATAAATAAAATATATTATTATTATTATTATTGTTATTGTAGATTGTGTCTCACAAACCAAATTAAATTGATAAAAAAAAATATGTAAACAAAAGGTACCTTGACATTGTTTGGAGTCAGTGGGGAGCTCATAAGTTGCAGTGATCTCTAAATTTGATTGAGTAGAGATCTTGAAACTTGTATCACCAGAGATCTCTAAATCTGTATCACCAGAGATCTCCAAATCTGTATCAGCAGATGCAGAAGGTCCATTCTTACACTGTACACCTGACAGGAGGGAAAGAAAGTTGTTTTAGTATGAATCATACAATTACAATGCATTGTGAAAGTGTTCACAGTGCCTCACTTTTTCCACATTTTGTTATGTTACTGCATTACACCATGTCCTAACTACACACGATGTGATGCTGTGACATATTTACAATGTTAAAATCTTGTCCTATCATTTTTTGTCCTAAACATCTGTGACGATGCATAAAATATTTAGTTTCTATATCTGTGACATCACGGCTGAACAACATCATAATCTACTAAGACAATGATCACCTCACGTACAGATTATGCGCTTTATTCAGTGTTAAATGCTCCCAATGTGAGTTTAAAAAACAATTTGCATGACATTTAGAAACATCTGCTGCAGATAGTTCACCTCAGATCTTGAAAATAAACATAATTTTAGAATTATTTGATGCAATAAAGCAGTATCTGCTTTATTGGAAAAAAGGAATGAGACCTAAAAAGTGGAACACTCTGTTTATATTACTCAATGATTTCATGGCCACCCTTTGTTTGGCTCTTCCCTTTCCCTTTCCAGCACATTATTGTCCATTATAACTGACCTTGAACCTCTACTGTTCCTGTTATGATTTCCAAGATTGGGAGCAGCATCTCTGTTCTAGCTTCAGATGGTTCATAAACAAATTTAGGATCAGAGGATTAGATTTGAATTGGCACAAACAAACCAACACACTCAGGCCTTGTTAGTATCATGACATTGGTCTACAACTTCTCTGTTTACTCAAACTTTAATCCCAAGCTCATGGGTGCATGCAGAGGAAGGCGAAAAAACAGCAGCAATGCAGACAATCACATCCCTTGAAACATACTTATTTAAATGGACAAAAAATATGTAATGCAATTATTTTCTTTCACTGACAGCCTTGGAATAATGGTGCCAAACAATAGTACAAATTTAGTTCATTTACTTATTTATTAAAGCTATAATTCTGCCTAGAAATACAAAAGAATGTACAGGGGTAAAACTTTATGCTACATCAATAATAAAATGTAAGTAGTCATTTGAAACGTGTTGCTAAATAACTAAAATGTACAAAATGGATTCAGTCCAATACCGTGACACACTGATGTGGGAATCACACTCAATAATCCTTTATCGCTAGTGCCGGTGTAACTTCCTTCTGTAGTTGCACACCAATTATCACTACAGTCGAATCCTGTGATATATTCACTGTATGGCGACAGAAAGAAACCTAAAAGAGACAGAAAATACACAAACATACTCGTAATGACTTCACTGATATTGGGCATATGCTGAACGTTGTTAAATATACAGTTTACCGGTTTGGCTGGATGAAAGTTATAAATGTTCGTTACAGTTAAGCGTAAACGATCATATTCAAATAACGTTACACCACAGAAACTCGCGCGCTCTCGGAATTCAAAAGTTAACGGTCATTTCTCACCTTCACAGAGGACTCGGGTTCGTATTGATTTCTTAATTGAATACATCATTTTTTGTTTGTTTGTTTAATTAAAGACAACATTACCAAATAATAAACATCGGAGATGCTTTCCAAATTTGTTTAATTGTTCATTTTTATTGACCGCGATGCTGCATTGCTAAATCACATAGGTCATATAAAAACTTTTAGAAATCGACCTTGAAGGCAGATTTTGTAAAGAATATTTGGTAACACTTTATAATAACATTATGAATAATTTATTAAGCATGAGCATATAGTGAATTTGTTATTTGGTAAGCATAACTTAACATTAATAAACGTTAGCAAGCAGTTTATAACTGCAGCTACAAATGCTGTATTCTTGATTTATAATGTGCTTAATAATTGTACTTTCATAATTTGTGAGTGATTAATTTTTCATTACAAATTTTAACTATTGCATTATTTACAAACCATTTATATTTAAGAGTAGTTTGTGGTTTTCAAAGATCATTCAGAATGAGTTAGTAAATGATTAATAAACTATTCAAATTAACATTTATAATTATTATTATTCAGGCATATACTAATAGTTAATTTGTATGTTAATAAATGCTTTATTAACACAGCTTCATACAGTTTTGTGACCTAATCTAAAGTGAGGACTATTCATGCTTCGTAAATCCTGACAATTAAAGGCTTAGTATTAAATGAACAATACTCTTTGCAATCCTATCTAAAAACTGACTGTAAAATTACTGTAAAAATTGGATAAAACAATAATATATAAATTTTACTATTTAATATGATTAGCGATGTTTAAACTGTACAGTATTTTTATTTTAGATATTTTCATTTGATACAGTTTCATTTGTGTATCTTTAAATGAATAAAAATTAAGTCGTTTAAATTATTTTTTGCTTTTTAGAATATAACCAAGCCTTTAATTGTCATTTATTAGGGATTTATAAAGCATACAGTCCTCACTTTAGATTAGGTCACAAAACTGAATGAAGTTGAGTTAATAAAGCATTTATTAACATACAAATGAACTGTTGTTATATGCCTGAATAATAAAATATATAAATGTTAATGTGAATAGTTTATTAATCATTTACTAACTTAATCTCTATGAACTTTGAAAACCACCAACTATTCCTAAATAACTGGTTTGTAAATAATGTAACTTAATTTAGTAATGAAAAATTAATCATTAACAAAGTATTAAAACACAATTATTAATCACATTATAGATGTGCTTATAAGTCAAGAATACAGCATGTGTAGCTGCAGTTATAAACTGCTTACTAACGTTTAGTAATGTAGATTTAATGCTTAATGAATTCACTATGTGCTAATGCTTAATATACGATTCATACAACGCAATTCATAGTGTACTTATTATAAAGTGTTACCAAATATTTTTAAACATCTGTCGACGGTCATGATTGTAAATTAACACAGCTAACTTATTTAATGATGCCCGACTGTGGGCAGAAGAAGTGAAAGAATGCGAAATGAAAAAATGTTGGTAAATGCGAGCACTTTAACTATGTACGACTGTGTAGAATAGATGTGAACAACATCTGTATGGTTTCATATTTCTTACAATGAAATCTTTGAAACTGAAACTGCTCTTCGTGTTTCTGACACATTGCCAGCAGCAACTTCAGAGCAACATTTGTGAACAGTAAAACGGGCTACTGTCCCAAAAGATGAGCCCATTTAAGCTCCATGTTCGGAAACAAAACAATATCTATATAATATATAGCCTACGAATTCAAATTATCCTAAAATCTGACATTAATTGTCCTGAAAGCCTTATGCTACTTCTCTTGAGTGCTGTGTTGAGTTATTTTACCTACGAGTTTTTGCGCAACTGAAAACACTGAGCTGTGAGCGCTTCTCTGACTCTGCTTGTATATAAACGCACGCTGAGCGAAGCCAACATTGTAAAAACGCTGGCACATTCATACGTGCGAAAAAAAATGCGCTTTTCTCGGGGGGAAAAACGCTGTGGCAGACACAACCTCTGCGTAAGCTGCGTCGTAAACAATATAATATTTGCTTTAAACCGAACTCGTTATGTCCTTTTGTTGCATATACATTAGATCAATGCAACTTTAATATTCACAACATCTGCGAACATGCAGTAAAAGCTACTCACCCAAAAGCAGTGCCCATTTTGGCTCCATGCTGCAAGTGTCTTATTTTAAGCTCAAGTATTTACATACAAGTCCGTGTTATTAAATAACATGAAAGCCTTATGCTCTTCTCGAGTTGTTATTAAGGACGCTTAAAAGTATTCTTCATACGTTCTGCAACATGCATGGCATTTCAGAGATGATCTCTCTGCAGTTCTCCACTGCATTACTAGCATTAGATCCCTCAAAGAGTCCCTCCTTCCTGAATACAAAAGATTCATTTTCAACTAATTGACAAAAAGCTGTGTGGGTGTGCAGCTAAAAATAGTAAATGGCATTATAGCTGATTTGATTTATATGGATTTTTGAACATTTATGCATATAATTTAATGTATAAAATATACAGTTGAAGTCAGAATTATTAGCCCCCCTGTTTATTTGTTTCCCCAATTTCTGTTTAAAGGAGAATTTTTCTTCAACACATTTCTAATCATAATAGTTTTAATAACTCATCTCTAATAACTGATTTATTTTCTCTTTGTCATGATGACAGTAACTAATATTAGACTAGATATTCTTCAAGACACTTCTATACAGCTTAAAGTGACATTTAAAGGCTTAACTAGGTTAATTAGACTAGTTAGAGTAATTAGGCAAGTTATTGTATAACAGTGGTTTGTTCTGTAGACAGTCAAAAAACAATTAGCTTAAAGCGGCTACTAATTTTGTCCGTAAAATGGTGTTTTAAAAATTAAAAGCTGCTTTTATTTTAGCTGTAATAAAACAAATAAGACTTTCTCCAGAAGAAAAAATATTATCAGACATACTGTGAAAATTTCCTGAATCTGTTACACAGCATTTGGGAAATACTGAAAAAAATAAAATAATAAAAAAAAAGGGGGGGGGGTTAATTCTAACGTCAACTGTATATATATATATATACACTGCTTTAAATTTGTATTTTTTTTTAACTAAATAAACAAAAAAAACTCTACATACTAATAGGTTACACTGCAGTTGTGTAGAATTTAAATGAAAAAAAATTTGACTACTTAAACCTTTATCAGAGTCAGGGAGCAAAAACATTATAGTCCACTTAATATTTTAAATTTTTCTATTGTATTTATTTATTCCACGTCTGAGGGTTTTATATACACGAAACATGCACTTATCTTTCCATTATTACTATTTACATTTCGTAATCAACGCGTCATTAAAACTACTCATGTGAAAAAAGGTTTAGAAATAAATCTAAATGATTATGCATGATATATTATAAAATAACAGTAGGAAATCAACCAAAACTGTCTTTATCCACAGTGGAAATACAAACACGTCGGTGTAAAGACCACCAATGAAGCAAAGCAAAAAGAGTATTGGAAACATTTTCAGCAGTAAATACAGAGGAAATAACAAAATGTAAAAAAAATAAGTCCTTTAAAAAAGCGCTTAGTTACCGACTGCTCCTTTACCACCGATTTCTAAAACACTATGAAATAATTATTTCCTGCTGCTGAATTTGACTTGAGCGAGTTTAAAATGCATCTCATTACTCTGTACAGTTTGTAAAACATTTCAGTGTATTTTGGAAATCTTTTTAGGAGTCTTCAAATAGTTCCTTACAGAAGTAAACAAGTAAAACAGACATGAAATGTTCCAAAATAATACATTTCATATGTGTTTTTCCTGTTTTTTATTGTCATAGTTGTCTTTTGGGGTCTGCTTTTCTTTAACAAAATGACTCATTGCAAAGATATGCATCTTTTGCCTCATTACAAACATGCGCAATCCAGTATTAATGGAGGTAAACCATTTAAAATCAGAACATCTTCCTTTGAGTTCAATAGAAAACAAACTTAAATCAGTTTGGAACAAGAGAAGGGAGAGTGAATGATGACAGAATTTTCAGGTGACCTATCCCTTTAAATATGCACAGTTTCATGATCAACAAATGCACTGAACGCTGGAAAGACTCTAGGATGATTCAGAATTTTCATTTTCACTCATATTGACGACAGCTCAGTGTTACTACTGCCTCTTCTACTGGCATTAACCCTTGTGTATTGTTCAGATTGACTCCACTTTGGTTATGTTGGGGGCTGTTTTTACCCCATTGCCTTCCATTATAATCATATGTTTTGATTGTAAAGCCATAACAGCATATAATCATGCATTTATATTATTTAGATTATTGCTGGTTTTCCTTGTTGGGAAGAGGGATAATGTTTCATTTGGCAGCATTAACCATTTAGATTTTAGATAAAGTTTCTGGCTGGTCGTTGAATTGCAACAGTAAAAATGTCCCTCTTCCCAACAGGAAAAACCACTAACCATCAAGAATGCATGATTATATGCTGTCATGGCTTTGCAATCAAAAAGTGTCATTATATTGGAAGTCAATGGGGCAAAAACAGCACCAACATAACCAAAGGGGAGTCGATTTGTGCATTGAGAGTTTGAGCATTTTCCCAAAATGAGTCCAAATAAGATTTGTCACCAAAAACCATTCCATTTGTTGAGGAACGTTGTGGCCAAATCATCACTTAAAATCAAACAAGGGTGCATAAAAACATCCCCAACAGCACACAAGGGTCAAACAGGCTCAGTTTCATGATTAACTGATGCACAGAACACTGTAAAAGACACTAGGTTGATTCTGGAGCCGCCTGTTCTTTCACATGTTTATTCTGGTGCGTCTGGAATCCTCCTAAATACGCAAACCTCTCTCCGCAGATGGAGCAGTGGTACGGTTTCTCTCCAGTATGAACTCTTTCGTGGATCTTCAGTACATCCGATCGCGCAAACATCTTGTCGCAGTGTGAACACTTAAAAGGTCTTTCTCCAGTGTGAATCCTCATGTGTTTCAGTAGATTGGTGTGTTGGCGGAAACTCTTCCCGCAGACGTTGCAATGGTACGGCCGTTCTCCAGTATGGACTCTCTGGTGGACCCTGAAATGCGCCGGATCTGAAAAACTCTTCCCGCAGTGGAAACACAAATACGGCTTTTCTCCAGAATGCATTCGCTCGTGGCGTTTCAAGTGCGCGATCTGTCGGAAACGCTTGTCGCATTGTAGACATTGATGCATTTTTTCTGAATGTATTTTCTGGTGTGAAATTAAACAAATGGGTTGCTTGAAGGTTTTTCCGCACTCGCTGCACTGATACGGACGCTCGCTGGCGTGCGATCGCATGTGCGTTTTAAAATGCGAGCCGTCTCTGAAGGTCTTGGTGCAGTGAGGGCATTTATACGGCCTTTCGCCGGTGTGGATTCTCTTGTGGACCATCATGGACTGTTTGGTGCTGAAGTGCTTGTCGCATTCGCTGCAGTGGAACGGCTTTTCTTTGGTGTGTGTTTTCATGTGTGTTTTCAGATTGCCGGAGGAGAAAGAAACCTTCCCGCAGAGCTCACAGTGAAACTCCTTCTTCACCACGTGCACTTTTGAGTGAACTCGGCGCTCTTTTAAGGTGGGAAAGCTGGTGTCGCATCTCTTGCAGAAGAAAACCTTCTGCCCGGAGTGCTTTTTCTCGTGTTTCACTAGATTTCCGAACTTGCTGAATGTTTTTCTGCAGTGTTTGCAGGAGAAAATGGCCTTAGGCTTCTGTTTTGAGGTTGATGCGGTTTCTTCATCAGATGAATCTTTGTTTTCTAAAGGCATACAAAAAACATTAATTTTAATGTGCGTGTCACTGGAGTTAAACAGAAAAACATGAATGCAGCTAAATTAAAATTCTTGTCCAGAGCTGAATAATAACATTAACTCACTTGGCAAAATGCACACTTTTTTTTTGTATTATTTAGGATTTTTTTTTCACCATTGCAAAAATTACACCGTCAAAAAGTCTTAAAGTAAAAATAATTTACAAAACTACAATTTAAAAACAGTTAAAACTTGAAGAAACTACGGCAGTTTAATGATGATCCAAATGCAGTAAACGTGCTTATGAACAGCAGTGATATCCTGTTTACTTTTATTTACCACTGTAAACAGCTCTAGGCCTCGCTTCAGAAAGTGAAAACTCAGAGTATTTTAACCCTGAAATGAGAGAAACTCTGAGTTTTCCGTTTCAAAATGGCAGGTTTGTCAGACTGGAGAAAGCAGGGTAAGTCAAGCCTGTTTCTGAAAGGGAGGAAACTTTAACTCAGAGTCATTTACAGTTGTCACTTACTCTGTGAACCTAACCTAGTCAGGAGCAGGTTTTATTCTCTAAACTCTGAGTTTCTGTCGGTCTCCTCCCCTTTTTTTAAAGACGAAGCGGTATTTCTCGCCTTAGCCTTTGTCATTCATTGCCTACATTTCAGTCACACAAAGAACAAAGTTACGAGAATGGCTTGTTCTTTTTTGGGAAAATTACAATTAGATTCAATACTATAGTTAAGCTTTACGTTTGATATTATTGCAAAAAATTTATATTTAGCTTAAACTCAGAACATCGACAAGGACATGTACTGTAACTAAATTAATGGGATTTTTACTCGTTCTAAAAAACGATGTTTTAGTGCTGCTTACATTCTAAATGTCATATATTAAAAACCCAGTTTTAGAAATGTTGTCTTAAACTGATTAACGTGTATAAAAGTGGGAACCTTATATTAAACATTTCCACTGAACATTAAGGTAAGGTTACCTGCATTATTGCTTTGTCAAATTTGTTGTAGAAACTACGCAGTAACCTATTTTGTGACTTACTGCAATTGCATCTGAAATAACTTCAAAATTACAGCCAATTCCCCACTTTTTCAAGTGAAAAGTTAACAAACGTCACACATTACATTACTTATTTTTATTATACTTTAAATATTTTAAATGTAAACTTGCGCATTAACTTGAGCAGCTATGTTTTCCCACAATAACTGTCTCTGTTTCGCCGATGCAGTGGTGTTGCTGTTCATATTTGCTATAACTTTGCCTGAGCACTTCAGGTTTAGCTGGAGAAAAAAATGCTGATCTCTTTTTTTCAGATGTTGCCATGGAGACTCGTAATATCTGCGCTCCATTGATAATGCCTTTTTATAGCCGCAGTGTGCGCGCTTAACTCTGAATTAAGCCGCGGTCACACTGGACTTTTCTCCTCATAGACTTCTATTCATACACACGCGAATGCATCAGACCGGAAACGCAAGCTTGTGAGACAAGTTTCGCAGTTAACTGCAGCGCAAATGTCAAGCTTGGTGAACTCTGACCTGCAAAATCGCATCACGTGACTGTGTGAGACCAATTAATGATTAAAACATGACCTCTCTGAACAGAAATTTAAAACATAGACCAGTCGCTCGCTTTTTTAAATGTTTAATCATTTTGTTTAATCCCCTTTTCGCAGCATCGTTCGACAGAATTTTGCATGCTCAAACTCTAGTGTGACTGCAGCTGTAGTCTACTCAGACTTGATTGAACTCAGATCAGCTGTTCTGAAACTGAAAACTGAGTTTAATCTCTCGGTAAGTCAACTCGGAGTTCAAGTTTAAACTCAGAGTTGATTAAACCTCCTTTTTGGAAACAGGCCCCTGCACTTACCAATACTAATATGTACTGTTCGGAAGAAAGACAAACAAAAAAACTCGTAAACTTTTTTTAAAGTCAGTCAGTATTTCATCCATTTATACTTTAATTGAAATAAGGTAATTTAACTGTTTTAATCGCAAATGTGTATGAATTTTTGACCAGTTTGGTTAAACCAGCATAAACTTCTACTAAAATGTGAGAGTAATTTGTTTAAAAAGCATTACACAAATAAACTTGAATTGAATTTACCATTTTGACCATTTTAAATCATCACATATTTGATATTTGCAGTTCATTGTTAAATATGAAAACAGGAGAATAAATGTCAGTCAATAAATAAGAAAAAATAACCAATAAGTAAAAAATAAACCAACGAAATCAATAAATAAACCAAAGAAATCAATAAATAATGTTTTACTTTGCTATTAACTGACGTTCCATGTAATGCACCACCCCAACACTGTTTACAAAGCAAACAAACCTGAAGGAATGAAGTCATCATCATCACAGTGATCATCCTTCTCATCTTCCTCACTCTCTTCCTCATAGTCACTCTGCACTGTCTCCGCAGTGTTTTCTTCTGCCGCCTCTTCTAAGCTCCTGCAGTCCTGCACAATGACGGAGCCAGTCTTCACCGCCGTTTGCTCTTCTCCAGTGTTACCGTCAGACTCCGCAGAGGATTTATCCACAGAGCCGTGACTGTCGCACACACTCTGCTGAGAGTCAGTAAAACACAGCAAACTGAGGCTGAGCTCTGAGTGTTGTGCACGTCTGGATTTCTGTTTGGAAAGATCATCTTTGACGCTCCAGGCGGAAGCCTGAGAAAGAAAACATAACATAACTGTTCACCCGGGCTGTGGATTAACTCCTTTAAAGAGCCCCTATTATGGGTTTTTGAGAATGATCTTCATGTAGTGTGTAACACAGCTCTAAGTGAAGAGAAATATCCAGCTAAAGCTTAAATCTGAAAGTGGACAGTTTTTAAAACTATTGATTCATCTATAAGAGTCGACTCATAGTGCTTTAAATGAATCGTCTTGATAACGAGTCTAGGCGTTTCGGCGTGACGTCGATACGAAACATAATGATTGCGCGTGCAGACGTTCAAAATTTAAACCTGCGGCCCCGCCTACTAACACAGCAGCAAAGACACACAGATCCTGAAGTCCTGAGTCATCAAGACGCTGTGCTTACCTGATATTATTGGAAGTGTGAGGGAAAGAAGTGCTTCAGCATCTACATGCTTACAATGAACTTTCAGTACACAGCTCATGGATTAGTTTCTTCCTCTATTGAACAGTTCGTTCCAGCGCATTCATGTGAGAGTATGTATGCTGTGGGAGCGAGTTCAAGCCTAACAGTGAGAACAGCGCCTACTAGGGTCACAGAATAGGATGGTCACATAATTTGGTGTAACATGTGCAAAATAAGGACAAATTATTAGGTACAAATCAAACAAAGGCACGCTGGACTTTGGGCTGGTGCACAGCACTGGAAAGGAGATAAGAGTCTGCAAAGATAGTGACTGTTGGGCAAAGCAGAGTACAGGTAAGCCCTGAGAACATAACATTTCACGCAAGAGGTGCCACTGCAATAACTGCAAATAGAAATGATCTACAGCTGAGAAGGGAGAAAAGCTGCAAAATGAAGGATAATTAATTAAATCAGACCTGGCCCATGACACAATTCATAAGTGTAAGTTAATAGCTGCCTCCTTGTTTTCTCTAGCTTGTAAAGTATGTATTTAATTATGTTGTTGCCTGTAACCGCTTGCACTGTATCAGGTTAACTCTATATTCCCATATCTTGTCTAATGCCTCAATGAAAATGCGACGCGTGCTGCTTTGTTTATGGATTTAAACGAGTTTGTGGTGTTTAACTGCACTGCTTTCAGCTCTGAGGTGTCTGAATAACACTGTTGAGAAGCGGGTACTGTTTACTGTGATGTTAGTAAGTTTACTTTGAAGTGTTTTTCGGGCGTCCACTGCGATCTGATCCTACACCAATGTTGGCGACCCGCGGGCTTGATAAATCACGCTGGGCATTTTACTGTCTCAAACGCTGTCGACCAATCACAACCGGCTGTCATCGGTCCAATCAGTGCAGATTAGCTTTGCGCTAAGGAGGGGTTTGGGAACAAATGAATCGCTGAACGATTTATATAGGAGTCGCTGGGATAATTAGGTAAAAATAAATGCAGATTATAAGACCATGAACATGTTTTTGACCTTGCATACATATCAGCCTGTTGTTGGAGACCCTTACAACCAAAATATGACCCTGTTTAATGTATAATAGGGGCTCTTTAAAGTGCTGAAAGTTTTTGTTTCTTCTAAATAAGAAATTCCATAAAATGTTTCAGATATTTAAGAAATATTTGTAAAAAAAAAAAGTATTTGTGTAACAGAGGCCAGCTAGTGAAGTGCTGTGCAGGTAAACCTCACTCTTCTGAACCCAAAAAAGTATTCTGGAGGCCATGCTCTTTAGTAGGGGTGTGACAAGATCTCGATGGACGAGATCTCGCGAGATTAAATCATGACGAGATTTCTGGTGGAGGTGAAAAGTTATCTTGTGAGTAGATGTTATGATGGAGTGTGAGGGTGAAATTAGCATTGAAGATTGGAAGCAGGATTGAATTTAAACCGCAAATCAAGTGCTTTGCACACACCTGGTAAGGCTGGCCTCTGTGTTGCACATGCCACTCGGTTGGGTGGGCAGGTGTGACGTAACCGCTTTTTTTTTTCTCACCGGCCAAAGGCTGCTGCGTTATTCATGTCCAAGCAGAGGCTGCAACTATAGCCACTCTAACCACAGACATTACCACACGATGGAACAGCACTTTAGATGTGCTGAAAGTCGCATTATTAAAGTGCAGTACATATATGTGAACACCGAAATCAAACTATTAAGCTACCATCGTGTAGAACTTTTAGCCGCATTTTGGGACAGGACTGTCCACACAGCTGTTTGACACAATATTCTCTGCACCTACACACATCTCTAAGCGCACACACATACTGAACTGCTGGAGACTCAACACACCCGCCTTCATCATTACCGAACACGTTTATGCTGTACGTGAAAAGCGGACGTTTTCTTTTGCTGGTTCAAGTGACCAAATTCCACACAGAGACTAAAAAAGCTTTTATTTGTGTGATGTAGCACAAGTATTTAGGCATGTTCACGAGAGAGAAAGAGAGCGCACCATCCACCACGTAACCAACATAAAATAACTGTTGCATACATCACGTGTAGAAATCATGCCATGGACATTACATCGAGATGCCTACTGGTTTAAAAAGGCCTAGATTAAAGAAAATGGCCAAATGAGAAGGTTTTTTTGTCATAAACTACAACAAAACAACTTATCAAGAAGAAAACAAAAAAATGAAACCATGCGAACTGAATAAATACAGGAATGGAGAAAAGAGCGCTTTATTATCAGCTGTTAGTCAGCGCTTGCTTTTTTCTGGTCATTGCGCCTTTTGATGATAAATGTAAGCAGGTCTTTAAAAAAAATCAGACACTCAGAAAATCCGAATTGACCATCAAGATCTGCAATGTAAATACTCTGAAATGCTATAGGAGAAAAACCTGTCAGTGGAGTTTGCTATTTTCTATTTAAATATTAACTAATATTTTGCAGTGTTTGCATGTTCATTCCACAGAATTCAATTTAAACTAATATAAAACTATTGCATACATAAAATTATGGGAATAATTATGGAAATTGTATACATAAAAATGGAAGTAAATTCATTACAAGTTAATTAAAAACCTAAATTGTTTTGCACCTAAATTGTTTTGCATTTTGTGATTGTTTTTTTTTTTATAAAATTCTATTTTCATTCATATATTAGCAAAATATTTGAATTGTAAGATTATTCCATTGATATTCATCATTAAGGATTTCTTTAAAATAGTGTAAAAATCTCATCTCGTCTCCTTCTTGTGAACCCAATCTCGTGTCTCGTCTCATGGAGTGAATAATGAGGGCAAGAACATAAAATAAATAAATAAAATAATTGTTCATTAATCATAATTGATTTAAAAACTTAAATTAATCGAGATTTAGAATTTAGGCCGTCATTGATGACGTCATTGATGGAGTGCAGGAAGTGATTCTTCTACACAGGAATCGCTATCAGAACATCAAAATGTTTATGTTTTGTGTTGTTTATAATCGTTTAAAGCAGGTCGCACACCAGAAGCGCCGCTCGGCGAGGCGCCACGCAGCGGCATGCAATTTAGAATTCTAAACATAGGTTTCTATCAGGGTACACACACCGGCGCCGCAAGTCGGTGGCTGTCCACGGTGCCCAGACAGGACTCAGGACACTGTTCATATTTCTGTTGCGCCACAGAGCACCATCTGATTAGTTTAACTTTAAATAGCATGCGAATGTGCGCGTCTGGTGTGCGATACTTTCAACTGTCATGTGCACGCCGTGTCGCTGTGCTGAGCGGCGCATCCGGTGTGTGACGGCCTTAAATCAGCCAAAATAAGAAATGCTGAACATCGTTTATAGACTTCCAAAAGTTAAAGAAACAGATGAAAAGGCAGCATGTAATCAACATTCATTCACAGAGCGTGCGTATGAATGAACATACATGTGTACAAATTTTTTTTTTATGTGATAATTTGTTCGACAGCACCAAGAAAGATTTTATACAGGTCTAGCTATGTGTAAAAATATGTTAATGTGTTCTATAAAAATGAGATGCAACCATCACACTTATTCAAAATCCAGGAGAATATAAATAACGTGCCTTGCCATGTAATCGATGCAATGAAGTCCCTGTCTTGTTTGCAATAATCCAAGTCTTTTCTGGATTTTAGGTGGAATAAAGAACCGTAACATGAACATCGAGATGCGCAGCAATGGTGTATGTTTGTTGATGGTAAGTTCATCGACAAAACAAAAAAGAAATCCAACCCTTGCGACAAAACTAGATGGTTATTATTGTGGTTATTATTTCCCCCTTACAAAAAATAAATATTAATAATAATAAAGACTATGCGTCCACACTTTTGTATGCTTTCATCTGTTATTTCGTGATGTCTGGAAGACATCTGCAGGAGGGAAAAACTAGTAATTTGCAATAAACGTGTTTTTGAAGCACATAGTAAAGTGTATAATGTGTACAACTCTTTGTTAATGAATGCTACAGGACATTGTAACATAGTAAACTGATAAACTGTAATAAATACTGTAATTTTAGTGTAAACTGTGGTGCATTGTGATGGTGTATAATTATAGCGTTGAACTGAAGCCTCTTGAATAATTTGTTTATTACTACAGTAGTCTTGTACCACAGCAACAATATAATTACTACTATTAGCATCTATAGATCTGTTTACTATAATATTAGTAATATATAGTAAATAGATATATTTACTAAAATATTGTTCATGTAACATAATAGCATACAATATACCACCTCGATGACAGGCCAATATAGGTTAGTACAGTTGGAAACTCTCTATATACGTATCATGCCCAACATGTGCTTATTTTCTTTAAAATATGGTATAAAAATCACAAAAATACGCACTTTCCTCTGTCTCCCATTCAGTTTTTTTACTTCCTGCCCTCCATCTGAATTTTGCTCGTCACCAGAACCACGTGATTAAAAACAACCAATAGCAGAAAATGTTGCCGATTTTAAAACCTTGACTTTTCCAAACCGCTGTATACCTTGAAAACGGTCATCGTCCCATGTCTATATGAATGGCTGTATGTTATATATTTCATTATCATATATTGATGAAGCCTTCGTGACTGAAATATGGCCACCAAGACAACTCAAAGTGATGAAATATAATTGGGCAAACTGGCAGTGGGCTGGTTATAGAGGCCAAAACAAAGACAGACATTCCAACACAGACAACACATTTTCAAAGCAAGTTTTTCAGATAAACAAATGTAACCCGATTGTCCTACACCACCCAACCCGCTCTGTGCTGGGATCGAACTTGCGATTCTTTGCATGGTAGTCTGTTGCTCTAACAAGGAGGCAAACGGTTATCGTCCCATGCCTACTCCACACACGGTAGAGAAAGTAACTGAAAGAATTGACCTGGAAAATTTGGATTGATTATAGATATTTGATTAATCGCCCAGCCCTACTGTCAAGAATCTTATACCGGCCCATGCCTACATTCATAAGCACAGGATACTTCATTCTATTGTATTTTGTCACTGTTTTCAAGCACACTAGATTATAAACATCCTTAAAACTAACATCTAAAAAAAACAACTTTAATTTGACTGGAGCTTTGATTTAATGTACTTTTTTTGTGATCTACACATTTAAAAAGTCTGACATGAAGATCTGCTCAAACCTCTGGCTGGAGTTTCTCTCCTCTTTCTCTCAGCTTGGCCTCCAGCGACGCCACCTCTTTCTTCAGCTGACAGATTTGACTAATGAAATCCTCAATATCCAGCATGGACAGATCAGTTCCTACTGATTTACAGCAGCTCACGTCCATCTGCACTTCCATGCTCAACATCTGGACACAAACACCACATCATCAGCAAACACACGCTTTCATAGCAGATCAAACAGTGACACAAAAGACATTTAGGCGTTTAGATTTTCACGTTAACATTTTCAGACTGCAGTTGATATACAGCATAACACTAACATGTGATCAAATTGATTTAAAATACTAATATTCCGTCGCTAGCTTTATTGAACTTATTTAGCGTTCGGTAAAATCAGCGAGATACGACATGACGAAGCAGACACGTTAGCGACCATCCAAACAAACAAAATCAACAATATCTTAAACAGACACGTCAAATACATCGAAACAGATGCTAATGTTCATTTAATAGATGGTGTGAAGCATATAAACACGAACCGGTGAGTGTTCAAACTGTAAGCTCCTGTGTCGCTCGTTCTGTGGTGGTTTCGGTGTCGGGTGAGGAGCTCCACTGTGCCGCCGCCTGTGCTGGAGCGACATCGCACATTATTATTATCATCATCATCATCAAAAATGCCAAATAAACCATGGGGATTTGTAAAAAAGCTGAATCCTTGGGTGTTTATCATTTATCTTGTATCTTGAAAAGGAATAACTGATTTTAACGTGAATTAAACTGTCTAATACTAAAATGCTGTTTAAAGCTTTCTGATTGGCTGAAGGACTGAGGTCGTTATTTTCAGTTAAACCGTTAAACGCAGCTAGTTCTGGCAGGTTTTGAGCGCGTTTCATATCACTACGCTGAGTGATTTCAGTTATTAAACAGCTACAACAGTCTATATTGTAATAGTCACAATTGTTTATAACATTAATAATATTTCTACAATATGACCATAGCTTAAAGATACTGTAGGGGGTGCTGTGAGGGTTTTCGTCTACCAGACTGCCAAACCACTGAAGAAATAAACACTGGGCTGCTGGAGCCCTCGATGGTAAGTGTGTTTTGCTGTAATAACCACTGTTTTCTTGCTAATAACACCGATAAACTACTGTAATATCATTAACATTTTAACGTTAGCTACAGTGTTATTATTCGTAGCAAAACCAGTCAGTTTAACTAATGATAAAAACAGTTGCACTTGTTTTACAGCCCTTTCCCTGCTGAAAATAAACAGCTTAAACCAGCCTAAGCTGGTTGGCTGGTTTTAGCTGGTCGACCAGCCTGGTTTTAGAGGGGTTTTGGCCATTTCCAGCCTAGTCTTAGCTGGTCAGGCTGGAAAATGACCAACTTAAACCAGCTTAACCAACCTGGTTTAAGCTGGACATAGCTGGTTTTGGCTGGTCAACTCCCAGTCTAACCAGCTACGACCAGGCTGGAAATGGCCAAAACCCCTCTAAAACCAGCTAACCATCTTAGGCTGGTTGAAGCTGGATTTTTCAGCAGGGTTTACAGACTAAGTAACTTATTTTTTTATTTTTTGTCTTGTCTCGTTAATGGTAATACATTATTGTACTTATTTTATACCTAATTTATTATAAATATTATAGTGTTTTTGAAATATACTGCAGTAAAGTGTATAATGCTGTGTTTATATAGTGTTTACAACTCGGTTAATGAATACTCCAGCATACTGTACTCCTAATAAATACTGTAGTATACTTTAGTTTTTACTATGGTATACTGTGGTGTATTGTATGATTTTTTAATATACTATATTTATTTAACATGTCATATATATTAGAAAAGTCAGTAATTTACTTGCTTTCTGCTCAGTTTTTCTCTCATTCTGAGTTTGATTATAAAAGCGTGTGTTTGCTGATGATGTGGTGTTTGTGTCCAGATGTTGAGCATGGAAGTGCAGATGGACGTGAGCTGCTGTAAATCAGTAGGAACTGATCTGTCCATGCTGGATATTGAGGATTTCATTAGTCAAATCTGTCAGCTGAAGAAAGAGGTGGCGTCGCTGGAGGCCAAGCTGAGAGAAA
>CAIGQZ010001466.1:646618-659499 GCA_903798205.1 Danio tinwini | reverse complement strand
AAGGCGAAGAGGTAGGGGTATAAAATAACACTGGGCCTAAATATCTACTATAACAATAATAATAGCACACTTACTGTCTGTCTGTTCCGTATCCCTTTGGGAAGGCGATGGCAGAGATGGAGACGATGACCAGAGGGACTCCGTATCCCACCGCGTACATGTACAGGTGTTTTAATGTGGTGTGAAAAACCAGAACAACCATCCGGTAGAGCTGAACCCCCTCCAGCAGCATCCAGCAGAACGCAGACAAGAAGAAGAAGTGGAGCAGACCGGCCACAATCGCACACGCCACCTGAGACGATCATTACAGTCAAGAGTTACAGTCAGTTTTTCTGTATAGTCAACAGAGCTTAGTAGTTCTTTATATCTTTCAAAATAGCACAAGATTATCCATTTTAATGTTTGTGTCATCAAATAATGCTTAGCACAAATGTAATCTAAATGTAATCCAAAAGTAGTCCGATTACAGTGAGGGTGGAATTAGGTTTGCTGGATGTTCGTCATCTGTGTAACAGTGGGAAAAATGCATTTACAAAAGGTACCACCAAGAGAAAGAAGGTACATGATGAAATGAAGGGGTCCCAAGACAGGTGCACCAGTGTTAACAAGGGAATATTGTGAACTAAATTATTGTAAAGTGATGCTCATAAGTGTGATTTCTACACTGTGAAAGACGCAGAAACCAGATTGAAATGTTCATACAGGTTGGAAAACAAATTTTTTAAGGGTTTTGGAAAGGAGGAGTAAATTAGAAACGGAAATGATTAATAATGATTGACATCACTGTTGATTCTCCATCTCCTATAAACTCTAGATTTGAGACCCACACACACCTGATTGTGAGTGCTGGAGATCCCACAGAGGAAGACGAGGTCTGCGATGAAGAGGCAGATGCTCAGATGGAGGTGGATGCTGTTCCGGGTGCCTTGGATTGAGCGGCAGAAGCGGAAGGTCAGGATACAGAGGAATAAACAGAGCAGAGACAGAACTAAACCCACACGCGTGATCACCACCAACTCAAACGTGTCCTGCAGGAGGGAAACAAGCAAAACACAGAGAAATGTGAGTTCATAATGATCATCATTTAATCTAAGAGTGCTTTCACACACAGACGTTTGTTTGGAAACCTGATGCGTTATGGTTATAAAATAGTTAAATACAGTTCAAAGCAGAAGTTACCATACACTTTATAAAAAGGCACATTACCATTTAAAAAAGTCGGATGTTAATGTGACTAAACATTCTCTCTTTTAGGTAAGTCAGGATTATCACATTTGTTTCTGCTTAATAGCAGAATAATGAGAGAGAGATTGTTTGAGAAATTGTTATAACTTTTCTTGAAAGTCAAGTTTACATACAATTAGATTATTACGCCTCTGAAAAAGCTCAGATGATGATGTCAAGGTTTTGGAAGTTTCTGATTGGCTAATTGACAACATTTGAGTTAATTAGAGGCACAACTGTAGAATAGTATTTAAGGAAAACCTCAAACACACTGCTTCCTTGTGAGACAACATGAGAAAATCAACAAGCCAGAATCAACAATAAAGCCAGATTACAGTTTGCTAAAGTACACTGGGAAAAAGACTCATGTTTGGAGACATGTCCTGTGGTCTGATGGAGCTAACCTTGAACTGTTTGGCCATAATGACCAGTGTTACACTTGGAGGACAAAGGGGAAAGCTTACAAGCCTAGGAACACCATCCCAACTGTGAAGTATGGGGGCGGCAGCGTCATGTTGTGGGGCTGTTTTGCTGCAGGAGGGACTGGTCCACTTCACAGCATAGATGGCATCATGAAGAAAGAACATCATGTAGAAATACTGAAGCAACATCTCAAGACATCAGCCAGGAAATTAAAACCTGGCCACAAATGGGTCTTCAAAACAGATCATGACCCTAAGCATACTGCCAAATGAGTTCAAGTGTGCTTTAAGGACAACAGAGTGAATGTTTTGGAGTGGCCATCACAAAGCCCTGATCTCAATCCTATAGAAAATTTGTGGGCAGAGTTATAAAAACATGTGCAAGCAAGACAGCCAACAAATCTGACTCAGTTACACCAATTCTGTGAGGAGGAATGGGCCAAAATTCCTGCAAACTGTTGTGAGAAGCTTGTGGAAGGAGATCAAAACATTTGACCAAAGTTATACAGTTTAAAAGCAAAGCTAAAAAAAATACCAAGGAAATGTGTTTAAACTTTTGACCGTCTAGAAACTAATAAAACATTCTCAAAAAAATGATCTTATTATTCTGGCATTTAACAAATGTAAATGATTTAGGTAATCCTAACAGACCTAAAATAGTAAACGTTTAGTATGATTTACCATCAGACATTTTATTTAAAATGGTTATGTTCCTTTTTTTAGTGTATGTAAACTTCTGGTTTCACTAGTATATGGCTAAAAGAGAAGAGAATGATAAGGCAGGATGTCATTCCTACCTTCCTAAATGAGCGTTTCCTGTCAAATGCGAAAGTGAAAGCATGCTTTCTAACTGAACTATTAAAAAGTATATCATACCATCGTGATTTCTGATATAGAATAGATATATTCCAACCCTTGACAACTGAAATTATTTATATTTAGTGATGACTATGTCTGGGACTTACCATTCAAAAGTAAAGTGCACCTTTTCGCTTATAAAAACTCATTTACCATCACCATAAATTAAAATAACAACAGCTGAGAGGAATCTCTGAAAATAAGCCAAACTCTGCCCCAACGTGAGGAGAGTGACTTGATTTAATAATTTTGGTTTGTTTAGAAACCGCACCGAGAACAAAACACAACATTAAAACAATGTTAATCTCTTTTTCAGACCAAAACAATCGATCCACAGGTGTGAAAGCATTAAAATATGTCAGATCTGAATCACTGGTATACCTTAACAGGGTAGAGTGACATCAGAACAGCAAAACTACTGAGGTGAGAGCAGGAGCATTCTGTATGAGTGCTGTTAGACCACGCCCTCTCACAGCCCTGCCTAGACCACGCCCTCTCAGACTCCGCCCAGTACACGCAGTTATAAGCCACGCCCTTAGACTCCGCCCTCTCCTGAAAAACACAGAACCAGAGAATGACTACACCGCTTGAGAACAGAGAGAAACGTCTGGCTGAGAATCACATTTTCACCTCCACGTGTGTAAAGATGAGCGTCACTGGCACTGACAGGTGTTTGGTGTCTGGATTACTGACGACGACCGTCACCACCTTTGAGTTGAGTTTGTGAGTGACGTTTTCCTCCATGTCTGATTTTTTTCTACTTGCATTGTGGAATGGATTGCTGGATGAATTCAGATCTTTATAACTGACCAGCGACACAAATGCGAATCCTGTGAACAAGAGAATGTTTACATCTCATCAATAACTGTGACGACAATGACAATCATCATAATTCTGACGACGATAACAGAGTTGACAATTATAGAGTTGACGATAACAGAGTTGACGATAAAACAGTCAACAATAATAGAGTTGGCAGTTAAAGAGTTGAGGATAGAATCAACAGTAATAGTTAATAATAGAGTTGACAGTAACAGAGTTGACACAAACAGAGTTGTTGATAACAGTTGACGATAACAGAGTTGACGATAACACACTTGACAGTAAAGAGTTGACAGTAACAGAGTCGACAATAACAGTTTACAATAACAGAGTTGATGATAATAGAGTCGACAGTAACAGAGTAGACAATAACAGAGTCAACAGTAACAGAGTTGATGATAACCGAGTTGATGATAATGGAGTCAACAGTAACAGAGTTGGCGATAACAGAGGTGATGATAATGGAGTCGATAGTAATAGAGTTGACGATAACAAAGTTGACAGTAACAGCGTCGACAGTAACAGAGTCAACAGTAACAGAGTCGACAGTACCAAATGACAGTAACAGAGAAGATAATAATAGAGTCGACAGTAACAGTCACGAATAATAGTCAACAGTCAACGATAAGAGAGTTGACGATAACAGTCAACAATAATAGAGTCGACAGTAACAGAGTCGACGATAACAGTTGACGATAACAAAGTCGACAGTAACAGAGTTGACGATGACAGAGTCTACATTAACAGAGTTGACAATAACGAAGTTGACAGTAACAGGAGTCGAAAGTAACAGAGGACAGTAACAGAGTTGATGATAACAGTTGACAATAACAGAGTCGACAATAATAGAGTTGGCAGTAACAGAGTTGACGATAATAAAGTTGACGGTAACAGTCGACTATAACAGAGTCAAAAGTAACAAAGGACAGTAACAGAGTCTACAGTAACAGAGCCAACAGTAACAGAGTTGATGATAATAGAGTCGACAGTAACAGAGTTGACGATAATAGAGTTGACAGTAATAGAGCCGATGGTAACAGAGTCAATAGTAACAGAGTCGACGGTAACAGTCAACATTAACAGAGTCGACAATAACAGTTAACAATAACAGAGTCGACGGTAACAGAGTCGACAGTTAAACAGTTGACCAGAACGTAGGGATACAAAATGTGTTTTTTACAACTAAAATAGCTAGTAATACAGAAAACTGATGTTTTATGCAAATGTTTATTTAACAAAAAACATAAAAATTAGACTTGATTATTTGATGCTAACTGAAGCTGAATGTGAGATTCAGGAGGCAGAGCTAAACTTCAGTTAGTATCAAATACTGAAGTCTAAATGTAATCTGTTTTCTGTGTTTACTCTCTGTGTTTAAAATGTACCTGCAGTTCTTGAATCACTGTATAAATACCTGGATATGATTTCCCAACAACCGTCTCCCAGCTGGTGTTGAAGAGGGCGGAGCCTGTACTCAGAATGACACTCCCACTGGGCGGAGTCTTATTCCGTGTGACCGCAACCTCAGCGTCTGTAAGTCACATGATCATACACTGCTTTCAATACTGTCAAACACAGCATATATCCACTTTTGTAAATATGTACTGTATGAGTCTCACAGGTGTTGTGTGTCTCCATCCGCGTCACAGACTCCTTCAGCTGAGGACAAATCAGACGCATGCTGTTCTCCACTGCATCCAGAAGAACGCTCAGAGTCTTGCCATCACCGACGTTTTTCTCCGACAGCAGATCATCAGTGGAGGTGAACAGATTCTGCATCAAACGTAGTAAGATTTATATTCCAGCACTAATGCACCACCTCATAATCTCAAGCAGGAAAATACAAATCTTAGACCTTTATATACTTGTAAGTGCTGGTCAGGTGTGCTTCAGTGTGAGTGTGTGCTTCAGTGTCAGTCTATGTCGCTCCTGTTCATTTGTGCTTCATCTAAAACTCCACATCTATAATCCTCTATGCTGACATTATCTTCAGCAGCTCAAACACTCTAATGGCTAATGAACAGACGGCTGCTTCTCACTCAGGGCTGCTGTTTATGCTAATGAGATGGAGAGATGGGCACTAGTGGGCGGGGCTTTCCCCCTCTGATGACACGTACAAAGGGAGAATGTCAATCAAAGTGTTTCTGCATCAAGTCTGATTAGAACAAACACAATTCACTACTGCTGACCATCAGAGACTGCTGGAGAGACTCACACACTGCTCACACACACACACACTACTGGGGTTAAACCCCGCATACAAGGCATTTCTGCATATTTTGCATATAATAGTTCCCTTAAATATGGAAAAATGTAATAAAAATAATGAACAGGCTGTCAGTTAACACAGAAAATTGGTTCAGCACAAGAAATGCAGAAGAAACAAAAGGAGGAAGAAGGCGTTTTCACCTCCATCAACTGTTCTCCGGTCTTACGCTCTGCGTCTGGAGTGACCAGAGACTCACAGCTGCTCCGCAACTGCAACAGTAACTCCTTCAGCTAAACAACACACAACAGAACACAACATTTCAACACTGCTTTCTGAAAGCTGGACTAAAGCACTAGTAAAATATCTGGGAGACAGTATTTATAATACTAGCATGTTTGATACATGGCTAGACAGGGGTGCGTTTTCCAAACAACGACGTAACTCGCGGCTGAACTATCATAGTACGATGCATCGTTTGGGAAAAGATGACGAGTGTTTCCCAAAACCTGTAGTTTCTCTGTCGCAGATGCATCGCTTGAACCACGTTAGTTATAATGTAAAACACCCATAATTATGCTTTAAACGGGGTGGAGTAACTTCTTTAGAGAACAACCCCATCATTTCTTTGTGCAAATTATATTGATTTACACAAACACTCATTTAAAATAAAATCCAATATTAGTTTTGGTAAAAACATGCACTCGCTTAACATATTAATTGAAATATATGTAAATGGCTCATATAGGGCCTGTGTTGAACATTACATATTCTATTCTAAAACATAAAATCACTAACAAAAGCTAACACTATTCTAATATCATATGTAAATCATATAAATAATGGGGCTATTTATTATAAATATATTTACTTTAATAATAATATTAATATTAAAGATTATGATAATTATTATTATTATCTAGTAGGATATTGTTTATTTATTTTTTTTATTTTTTTTAAGTCTACTTTAACAATTTGACACTTGTAAACCACAGCAGAAAGTTCTAATCAGCAGGCCCATGTCATATACAGTAGAGATACTTAATAAATAACCCATTATAAATTAAAAGAATTACCGTATGCTGTTTTTTGTTTTCACAAGCTTTGGAGACGTAACATAAATTCTACTTTTAAATAATAGCTCACCTATAGCTTCCATCATGAGGCTGTGTTCAAAATGATATCAATGTTTTCAAAGTGCACTGCGAAGGGAGCACAATTGTAAACATGAAGATCACTAAAACTGAACTGTAAAAGTACTTTAAAAGCAAATTACACCTAAGAGAGATAACCTTTTTTATTTTTAATAATTCCAGCTTTGATTGTTAGAATGTTCTAAACGAATAGGGCATAGGGGGGATAAGTGGGAATAGAACACAGCCAGGAACTCTGTTTCTAACTACAGCTCCAGAGATGTCATTTCAAGTGCTCAAGTTTGCGACGCAATTTGCGAATGTTCGTTGGAACGGCAAATCAACGAACTATGTTTGTAACGACAGAACTTGCGACCTTAGTTGGCTAACGATGGTTTTGGAAAACGCACCCCATGTTAGGAAAAATCTAGCAAACATTTAGACTTCTTTAATGCAGGGGTGCCCAAATGCAAACGGCCAAAACACAAACTTGACTGAGGGCTGTGAGCAGAAGATAAATATATCAACCTGTATTACAGTTTCCATGAATAATTTCCTCATTAATTTAAAAATAAACATTACTTTAAGCATAATAACTAATCCATTATATATATATTTAATTTTATAACGAACCTGTTATCAATGGTGTAAAGTAGTAACAAATACTCAGACTACTGTAATTGAGTAGTTTTACTCAGGAATTGTACTGAGTAGTTTTATAAATGTGCACTTTTCCTTTTCCTTGAGCACATGTTTAGTGCAGTATCTGTACTTTTACTCCACTACTGTCCTTCAGCCTGCAATCACTACTGTATTTTTTCTTGTCTATGGGGATTAGATAAATCAGTCCTGTGATTCCTGTCCAATCAAATCACACATAGAAGGTAAATCACATCATACTGAACCACCTCAAGACATGGACGATTTATAATTGCAGCAAACTGTTTGTAAGCATTAAAAGTGACAAAGAAGATGGTTAAAATCTTTACACGCATTGACCCAGAGACTGTTTAGATGATGTCACTGATGAGAAGATGACGGATGTTTACTGTATGATGACCGAAATGGCCTTAAACACCCAGCAGGCACAAGACGTCAACATGACGTCAGATTGATGTTGTACCCCAACGTCATGGGGACATTGCATTTTGTTTGGAAATGAAAAACGTCAGTGTCCATTGTCCAACCTAAAATCAACTAAATATCAACATTTAATGATGTTACAGCTTGACATTGTGGGGGTGTCTATCAGATGTTGCCGTACCTGATGAATAAATGTCAGTATTTGACGTCATATATGACGCTGGTTTAAGATGTCGGCTCAATGTTGGATTTTGGTCACTTTCTAACAACCTAAAATCAACCAAATATCAATGTCATTTGACGTCATTATTGGACATCAAAATAACGTTGTCCTTAGCTGCTGGCTAGATGTTGAATTTTGGTCACCTGACATCACAACCTAAATCTAACCTAATATTAACGTCTCATGATGTTGTGTGCCTGCCGGCCAATAACTAAATGCACTACAGAATGTTACGTTTACACACACATGCACAAATTACATGTAAACGCATCAGCTTTATACAGCATATACTCACTACTCTTGAGTACTTTTGAAAGCTCTACTTTTTACTCATACTTTGAGTAATATTTACAGCAGATACTTTTACTCTACTGCACTACATTTTTTGGGCATGTAATGGTACTTTTACTTGAGTAAGATTATTCAGTACTCTTTCCACCACTGCCTATTATAATGAAAACATAAGAATTCCATTGATAACATAATGGAGTTTAATGCTGAATACACTAGTCAAGCGGCACCTGCCTTGATTTACAACATTTAATTGAAACATTTAATCCAAGTTTGTTTTTTGTAGCTTAAAAACAAAACTAACAAGTGAAAGGTTACGTTAAATTAGAAATGACAATGTGTATTAAAACCATTAACCCCAACCCTGCCCAAAATTCTCCCTCTCTTCTCAGATGGCATGGTGGGTAAAATCAAAGGTTACAATAGCCACGTTTCCACTATCGCACCTAAAGTGAGCGAGCCAGGGCCAGTTGCGATTCCACTGTCACTTCTGGGGCCTGATCTGCCAAAGCGTGGCTTTCTCAGGGCCAGCAGCTGGCCTTTTTCGGCCCGCCGAATTCCTTAAAGCTGGGGCTTCAAGATGAAGTGAAATAAGAGGCGGACTTTGCCAGAGTCTGGTAAAGATGTCATTACACTAGTTTTTCAATCGCACACGAGTACATGCACCAACTAAATAAATAAATAAATAGAGGAAAGAAAACATATAGCTGGTTAGCTTAAGATATGCCATAAAACACCTTATAGGCTAGGGGTCTTTTTGCTTATGATCACCCTTATGTTTCCCTTTAAATGTAAGGCTGTTGCATAAAATAATAAAGTTTTGATTTATAAGTGACATTTCTTTCCTGCGTCCTGTTTCAATAAGGCATAATAATCTTTACACCATATCAAAGGTACAGCAGCCAGTAAAGGTTGTCGAGAGTTTTTGTCAAGTTTAAAAGGTGTGTTTGTGCATGATACATGCGCCTTTAGATGCCTGTATGTGTCTGAGAGACTGGGTGAAAGAGCGCTCGCTTCACAGCTCTGTTGATGCCTGCTGATGATTTTGGAGATAATACAAAATGTGAACAGAAAGACATAAAACTTTACAAATTACGTGTCCACTTTTGTAGGCTCAACACAATAGTGGACATGTAATTTGTAAAGCTTTATGTCTTTCTGTTCACATTAGGTATATACAATACATAGATTAAACCGTTTTAAAGCCATATTAAACTTTCATTTTACAAAGGCCTCTCTAAAAAAAAGATTTTAGATATTTTCTAAAAACAATAAACACTGGAGGAGTTTTAAAATATTATTGATAAAGTATTTGGATACGATGATATTAATCAAATCGTGCAAACAGAGCATTATTTGGGTGAGTGAAAGCAGAAACTCTCTTCTTTTCTGTCATCCAGTCCTGCAGCGCTGCTTTACAAATGCATTTGGGAAAACTGCAAATTCCTCAAATAAGTGTTTATGTGTTTATATGATGTGGTAAAATTAAAAATGAAATTTTAAATATATTTATTAGTGAACAGCTGCCGAGCCCAACGAAATATAGGCAATATTTTATTACTTGCGCTTATGTGCTGAAACACTTTTCTTTTCATCATCCTTAAATAAAGGGGAATTACCTATTAAGTGTCATATAGTCTATAGGGAAAATGAATATGTTTTATGCTGCGTTCACACCAGACGTGGAAGAAGCATCAAGCGCGAGTGATTTACATGTTAAGTCAATGCAAAAGCGCGAATAGACATCCTGTGGCGCGATACACGTGAATGGCGTGATGCGAATTGCACGATACGCGCGAATTGAGCATTTTGCGCGTTTGACGTGCGTAACGCACGAATCGCTCGAGTTCAAAAATTCTAAAAAATTCTGCAGGCATTCGCACCGCGTTAACCAATCAGGAGCTTGCTTTTGTAGGGGCATGATTGTGACGTAACACCTGTTGTTGGTGTCCCACTGGTTTATCAAACCGGGCTCGGCTCAGTCAGAAGCACTGCTGAAAGCCTCCATCATCAGTTTATGAGCTCACAGAGCTGGGTGCACCTCAAAAAGGATCTAGTGGACTCAGACACAGCTCCAAACAAATCGACGCTGTTCTGTTCTGAAGTAAATTTGACGCGCGAATGAAGCGAGTAAACTCAAATGTTCACGCGTCTATTTAAGCGTGAATAGCGCGATTTATCCGCGCGTTCTGCATCTGGTGTGAACACAGCATTAGGTCTCTCCGGAGCATTTGGGCAGAATATTTGACGACGTCTATCAAAACGAGGATGTTATAAAGTACATTTCATACCGAGTTATTAGCAGAGAATGTCTGTGGTTTTATATTATGGATGGGTGCTCTCACTGCGTTGGGTCCCTCTGTTAGTGGCGAGACCACTCGATGTACGATGCCAACAGTCGGTCGTTGAGTAAACTAATATAATGAATGAGAACACACAGGCCTGTGCGTATAGACATGTAGTGTAATGCTGTACAGTGACGTGTCATGTGTTTGTTTCGGTTGTCTTCATTTTAATTGTTTTGTGATGATGCGATGGTGTGCTTTAGATTCCCACTGAAGTGGGCGGGTTGTGTGATGTTTGATTCGGGGGATGTTCTGGCGACGGGGTTTGCGTGATGCGCTGCGAGCTGCTAGTTTGACAGTGGAAACGCGACATGATTTTGGCCTCAATACTCAACCTCCTGGGTGATTGGCCTGGCCTGGCCCGATAAAAGCCCTGGCTCACACTGGCCCGACAGTGTAAAAATGCGGCTATTGGGCCAACTTTGGCCCGCGGGCCCTATTTTGGGCATCTCTGGTTTATTGGTTGAAATGTTGCTGGTTTATGAAACAATCACATTATTTAGCTGTAATGTACTATTAAAGTCTTCACACCTATGAAGGACTTCGGGAGCTGGGGTGCAGATTCACTTGTATGTGATGTACTCACGCAAATACTTAAAATTTGCGTTTGGTGTGAACTCTTGAAGTGAAGCTTTTTATCGCCCCCTGTTGGTTCGGCATGCCCTTAACATGCATCACAGTATGTTTCCGTGTTTTTATGTGACAGAAATGTTTTTTAAATCGAAGGTGGATAAAACCGTGTCGACATTTCCTTAGTTAACCTATGAACACCTGAAATTACTATGTTTTTTTGCTGCACTAACCATGGCTAAAATGTTTAAACTCTCCGCTAGTATCAATTAGCATGTTTGTTGCATGTTTCTAAAATGTTTAGTGCAAAGTTAATTTGATCATATTTTAGCATACTGTTAGCAGTTTCTTAACATGCTGCAATAGAATGTTTAGCACAGTCATATCTTGAATTATCATAAATGCTAGAATGAAATAGCATAAGCATGTTTTTAGCATGATGGCTACGATGAGTAAGTTATAAGATAGAATGAATGTCAATTTATAATCCAACACCAGTGTTACCTTTATTGGCATTTCCTCTGCATCGGTTTCTGTCTTAAAGTGGTCACAGTTCATCTCTGCACACAACAACACAATGCAATAAACATTTGAGCTAATGCTTACTTTTTTAGCATTGATAAAGAATGAACCTAAATGCTCACCGGTGCACATGGACTGGTTGTTTCCGTAGTTTGTGAAGCCCTGATGGCATCTGCAGATGTAGCTGCCTGGAATATTGTCGCATTTGCTGTTTTCGCCGCAAACACCTTGCCCTTGATTGCACTCATCAATATCTGTGTGGGAGACAGAAAATTCATTCGTACAAATGAAGATTCTTCCTAATGTTATAAGGTGAAAAAAATAAATAAAGATTCCACTTACTGGAATTTCTTAGTATGTGCTTTAATAAAACATTGATAATTTTCAAGTTCTATAAAGGTCTGATAACGTTTCTTGCAAATTTCAAATAAAACAGTGTAATTTGGAGCTTTTTTTTAAATATTCAGAATAGTTTCATTTGTTGTTATTGAAAATAAGGGATATTCCACCAGATGTTAGTTTCTTAATATATTTATTCATTAACAAAGCATTAAATACAGTAGAAGTCAGAATTATTAGCCCCCCTTTGATCTGTTGTTTCCTTTTTTAAATATTTCCTAAATTATGTTTAACAGAGCAAGGAAATGTTCACAGTATGTCTGATAATATTTTTTCTTCTGGAGAAAGTCGTATTTGTTTTATTTCAGCTAGAATAAAAGCAGTTTTAAATTTTTTTAAGAGCCATTTTAAGGTCAATATTATTAGCCCCTTTAAGCGAACTTTTTTCGATAGTCTACAGAACAAACCATCATTATACAATAACTTGCCTAATTACCCTAACCTGCCTAATTAACCTAGTTCAGCCTTTAAATGGCACTATAATCTGTATAGAAGTGTCTTGAAGAATATCTAGTCTAATATTATTTACTGTCATCATGACAAAGATAAAATAAATCAGTTATTAGAGATGAGTTATTAAAACTATTATGATTAGAAATGTGTTGAAGAAATAGAAATACCTCCATTAAATAGAAATTGGGGAAAAAATAAACAGTAGGGCTAATAATTCTGACTTCAACTGTAGACCAAATGTGACATTAAAGGCATTTATGATGTAACAAAAGATTCTATTTTAAATAGATGTGTATTTTAGAATTTCTATGCATCTGTGAATCCTGAGAA
>CAIGQZ010001466.1:632327-646218 GCA_903798205.1 Danio tinwini | reverse complement strand
ATATATATATATATATATTAGGGATGCACTGATATGGAATTTTTGGCTGATAGCAACAACCAATAACTCTTTATATTGGGAGGCCGATTGTATAGACAGATAAATTAAATTTTTTTTTTTTTCAGATTTTTGTGTTCTGCACGACTGCAAAAACAATAACCAAACACAGAAACGGAAAATAAATATATTAATTTTTAATTTTAAAACCTTAACTTCAGAAAAGTTTGTAGATGCACCTTACAGATTTTAAATAACTCAAAGTATATCATAATATTTCCAAAAAAACAAACCATTGCATTATAAATGAATACCTTATAATAGGCTTCCTTAACACAACTGAGGCATGTGAAAATAAAATTAAAAATAATTCTAGAGAAAGGTACAAATCAATATTCAAATATAATCAGTTGAAGTCAGAATTATTAATTATAGCCACCCCTCCTGGATATTTTTCCCCCAATTTCTGTTTAAGTGACAGAAGATTTTGTTCAACACATTTCTATTCATAATAGTTTTAATAACTCATCTCTAATAACTGATTTATTTTCTCTTTGCCATGATGACAGTAAATAATATTAGACTAGATATTCTTCAAGACACTTCTATACAGCTTAAAGTGACATTTAAAGGCTTAACTAGGGTATTTAGGTTAACTAGGCAGGTTAGGGTAATTAGGCAAGTTATTGTATAACGATGGTTTGTTCTGAAGACTATCGAAAAAATAAATAGCTTAAAGTGGCTAATAATATTAACCTTAAAATGGTGTTTAAAAAATTAAAAACTGCTTTTATTGTAGCCGAAATAAAACAAATAAGACTTTCTCCAGAAGAAAAAACATTATCAGACATACTGTGAAATATTTAAAAAAGGAAACAAAAAATCAAAGGGGGGCTAATAATTGTGACTTCAACTGTATATATATATATAATAGTTGAGCATAGATAATTTTTTTTCATCTAGATTAATCTCACTGTAATCTTGAAATTAATCTAGATGAATGTAGATTAAAATGGCTCATTTGAATTCTGCCGAAGGCATTCAGAATATGTGTGCTGCCCAAATAATGACTAAAAGTACGTTTTTGAGAACGGGTTTCTCAAGCCAGGTGGTGCATTAGACCAGAAGCTCATCTCCTGTTTCCAAAATGGATCACAAAGTGCTTGAGGAACTGTTCTACTGTGATAATTGGTGATGAAAATAAATGATGTTCAATAAGATGTGCTTGTGTTTACTCACTGTTTATTCAGTTAAACATCAATGTTGAGCTGTAGGCCTACATAAGCTCCAAACTGCGATTTTTGATTTCCTTTATCTGACTAAAACGTTAACTGAACTAAACAGAAATGAATTAAGACGTGGAGTATGCAGATATTAGTGGCATTATTGAAGTAAACACCAAGATCAAACTATTACCATCATGTTTACTTTTCACCATATTTTCCGACAAGATCCACACAGGTGGCTGTCAGTAAAAGGCCGCAAACACACACACACACACATCGTAAAATGTGGAAGTTTTTTCTTTCTATTTGGCGTGCATTATTAAATTTCATAACACTCCCACCAGTCCTTACTGCTTATTTGCGTCTAATACCCCAGTTTGTCACGGCGCATGAATGAAATGTTCATGAGTTAAAGAGAAACTGCCGAACTGCAGTTAGAGTCAGGCATCCTGCTGATTTGATTCAGAAGGGCACTTTTTTTCTCAGACGGCTCACCGGTCAGGTATACATCCGCGCTAATATATCAAGGTGAAAGTCATCATAGCTTGCGTAAAATAGACCCAGCTCCCAACGTAACTTTAAGAATAGATTAACGGCGATATATATATATTTTTTGCGCAATAAAAGTCTCGTGTTAACGAAGCACATTACCGCCAATAACGGCCCACCACTAATATATATATATATATATATATATATATACCCAAAATCATGTAAATACAACATAATGAGCTGTTACAGTAGACACACACAGCATGTTATGTAATTAGCAGGCAAACACTCTGCTGTCAGTATTATTAGTGTATCAGTAAAGCAGCACACACTGATGCTCACCTCCACACGTGCCGTTCGCATATTTCTCAAACCCTGAAGAACAATTGCAGAAGAAACTGCCAAGTGTGTTAAAACAACTGCTGTGAAGTCCACACGGTGAGAACACACACTCATCTACACACACACACACACACACACACACACACACACAGAGACAAGTGTTTTGTTTAGACACAAGCAGATGACACAAGTTAGACACAAAAACACCTCTACTGCACTCTCCAGATAAACCCAAATGAGCTTCATCTGGGAGGAACGAAGACATATTTAAGTAAGGAATAACTGAAGACTGTTGAATTATTATAACATAATGCACACCTGAGCTGGTCATTCGGTAAAGACTACTATGAAGTGCATACTACAAAGCTTGATTCTGATTGGCTGATGATTATTCTAAGGTGTACCGTTATTTTCAAATAAATGCACAGCTAAAGTAGTTCCGGCAGGTTTTGAGCGCATTACAGCTCCATTTAACTATTAGAAAATAAGGCACAGTATTAGTATAAGAGAAGTAGTTACTTCTGGTACATTGAATTATTGGAAAAATGCAGTTTAAGCAATAATTGATTCCAGAGCATTGAATTACTAAAAAATAATGCACAGTATAAGTGTAATAGTTGAGTCGGGATCATTGAATTATTACAAAATAAAGTGCGGTATTACTAAGCGGAGGAACTGCCTCTGGTGCATTGAATTGTTGGAAAAAATGCACAGTATAAATAATATAAGCAGAATAATTTACTCCGGAGTATTGAATTATTAGAAAATAATCCACATTATAAGTAGTATAAGAGGAATAACTGACTTTGGTTTGATAAATTATTAGAAAATTTTGCACCGTAGAAGTGGAATAATTGACTCTGGAGCATTGAATTATAAGAAAATAATGCACATTATAAGTAGTACAAGTGGAATAATTGACTCCAGAGCATTGAATAATTAAAAAATAATGCACAGTATAAGAAATATAAGCAGAATAATTGACTTTGGTTCGATGAATTATTAGAAAAACTTGCACAGTATTAGTATAAATGAAATAATTGACACAGGAGCATTGAATTGCTAGAAGTTAATAATGCACAGTATAAGTAGTATAAGTGTAATAGTTGACTCGGGATCATTGAATTATTAGAAAATAAAGCGCAGTATTACTATAAGCAGAGTAGTTGCCTCTGGTGCATTGAATTATTGGAAATTAATGCACAGTATAAGTAATATAAGCAGAATAATTGACTCCAGAGCATTGAATTATTAGAAAATAGTGCACATTATAAGTAGTATAAGAGAAATAACTTTGGTTTGATAAATTATTAGGAAATTTTGCACAGTATAAGTGGAATAATTGACACTGGTCCACAAAATTATAAGAATATAATGCACATTATAAGTAGTATAAGTGGAATAATTGACACTGGCCCACTGAACTATAAGAAAATTATGCACATTATAAGTACTATAAGTGGAATAATTGACTCCGGAGCGTTGAATAATTAGAAAATAATGCACAGTATGAGTAGTATAAGAGGAATAATTGACTCCTGTCGGATTAATTATTAGAAAATAATGCACTTCTGAGGTGTAATGACCACTCGGCTTTGCCGCCTCACCATCTCAGGTGTACATTATTATCTAATAATTCAATAAACCCCAATCAATTATTCTACTTATACCATGACTCCTGCCTGGAACTACTTTAGATGTGCATTTATCTGAAAATAACGGCACACCATAGAATCTTCATCAGCCAGTTTTCTGTGCTCGGCTTTGCAAATTGTCTATATGCATGCGAATAATCTAATACATTTATCAAAATATGCATTAAACATCAGAGACACAAAGCAACTCAATTTTAACGCGACAAATGACACAGAAGTTACATCAACATGTCCATCATTTGCTTTACAGGTTATGCAGAGGCAAATAAGAGGTTTTCATTGCGCAGATGATAAATTAACGGTACCTGCATGCAAAGTCATATTGAAATCATGTGGCATGGCAGCATACTAGAGTTTCATAGCACATTGTGAATGATACAGTCTCTGTTATAATTAATTAAAGAACTTCATATTTCATCTTTACCATTAGAGGCTGCTGGAGAGATTCACACACTGCTGACACACACACACTACTGGGGTTAAACACCGCATAAAAGGCATTTCTGCATAACAGGTGCCCTTTAAAATTATTGTTCTTACATGCATCGCATAGATCGTGGATGTTCATAATCAGAAATTAGAGAGCTTGAGGAAAATCCAAGTCAACTTTATTGTCACTATGCAATATTTTCAGAAAATTCAATAGCCCTTCTCCGGTTATTCCTGAAATTGGGCCATTGAATAGTCCTATCCTAAACAAATAAATAATACAAATAAATGTTTAAAATTGAACAAAGTCCCATGTTTAAAGTCATGGTAGACTTATAATAAAAAATATCTTAAAAATATACTATAGTAATTTATAGTAAATACTATATAGTGTTTTTTCGAACCATACTGACACCGACACCTCCAATAATAGAGATAGAGATGTTGCGCAATCAGCTAAAATGTTGCTGACATTAGGGTTTTTAAGTATGGGAGATTTATTTCATCACCAGAAAAATGATTGAGTTCATGCCCATGTGTTGTGCGATAAGTCAATATAATAATTATTGTAAATTATCAGAAAATAATGCACAGCCATTAAAAACAACTGAAATGTAAAGATCGCTCACCTTCACATCCTGAGTCCAGTCTCGTCTCCCGATATCCGTCTTTACACACACACTTATAGGAGCCGTCGGTGTTCACACACTTCATATCACCAGAACATCTGCTTTTATTTTGAATACACTCATTGATATCTGTTGACAGAGCGCAGAGCATGTTTACTGGAGTGTTTCAGTCATTACAGTGGTGTATTTTATTAAATAATCCTCTCTTTTATACCTTCACACTGTCCTTTTGATCCTGCTGTAAAATTTGGGGGGTTTGAATGAAATCCTTCATTGCAGGTGCAGTAGTAACCTCCTTTTGTGTTTATACACTGAGCGTAACTCCCACACAAACCTACAGTGTCACACTCATTGTCATCTGTAAAAAAAAAAAAGGAAATATAGTCAGACCCGAAGTTATTCCCAGCCCTGGCCAATTCTGACTTTTTTCACCATGATGTCTCTTGCACATCGTCTTATTATCTTTTGGGAGAAGCCTGGGTCATTTTCAGTCAAAAACAAAATCTTGTTGGTTGAATAAAAGTAACTTTAAGTCAGAATTAGCCAGGGGTATGAATAATTTTGGGCTGGACTGCATGTCATTATAAACCATAAATTATGTGTTATGACAAAAATATATTGTATTAAAGTTCTCATTACCGACACACTGCTTTTTTTCTTTTTTATATCCTTGATCACAACCTTGAGATTCACAAGACAGCAGGAAAAGACCTAAAGAAGAAGAAAGAAGATGTGTATAATTATCTGCACTTGCACATGCATTTATAAATCCATCTATTCAAGCCAAAATGTCCCCATATACACATGTAGATTGTGCTAAATAATTAAACTCATTGTGTAATTCGTGGGTGTTTAAAACATGCAGCTGTTGAATGCTTGATTCTGATTGAGTGTTTGGTTATTGTCAGGTAAATGCACAGCTAAGGTAGTCCCGGCAGGTTCTGAACGCATTACAACTCCATATCACTCCGCTGAATGATTTATGTAAGGAATAACTGAATAAGCATCTGTGTGTACTGTGGCACTTGTTTCTTCCACTTCTCCTCCAAAGCCTTCTGTTGTGTTCTGATGTGATTTTGACTGTAAAATAACTCTAATCATTCAGCGTAGTGATATGGAGCTGTAATGCGTTCTAAACCTGCTGGAACTACTTTAGCTGTGAATTTACATGACAAAAACCAAACACCTTAGAATGATCATCAGCCAATTAGAATCTAGCATTCAATAGACCTGCATTTTAAATCAATGTCAACAACTGAGAAGGAAAAGTAAGACCTAAGGAATACATAAGTATCATGATATTGGATCCGTGCATCCTCATCATCTCTTAGCTCTTAATTAAACAACAGCTCTTTACTGAATAACTTTTGTGATAGTAATTAGGGTTGGGCAATGTGGACCAATTTGGCCTTGTACGATGTCTAATGTGAAACATCGCGATGGACGATGGTGGGGGTCGTTGTTGTTAGGTGGGAGTGGTTGTTGTTAATTATCAATTAATTTATAATGAATTAATTAATTGTAGTCTACCGTTTTCACTACCTGACCCACACAGTCTTTGCTTTACCCATAACCAAACCATAAATAAATAAAGTTACACACAGATTACCACCTGTCTATCACTGTTTTCCGCAGGACTCTGAATAGGCGGAGTGATCTGTGTCAGTATAATGGTTTTATTCCACAGCTGGTGGAGGAGACGAGAGTTGGTTTGGATTTCACTGTAATTTGTATTGTGATTGATGATAACTTCCTTATTTTATTATTATTATGAGGAAATAATAACAAGTAAAGATGCTAGAGCTCCACCGTTTTGGTCGTATATGCGTCTGAAATTTTATGCGACCTAAAAATATATCTGTAAGCATTTGTGCGAGTGCATTAATTGTTGTCGTGTGACCTGTTTTCACTGCAGAATCCTCACGGCGTGCGCAGATTTAGGAGACATTTATGCAGAATGCATCTTTACACCTAAAAACGCCAAACGCAGCGCTCAGGAACAGACTTAAACAGTTGTTATGTGAACTTGCTGAAGTAACTTGCTCTTCTTATTGGCCCACTGCACTAGAACTGAACGCGAATGGATTGGTTAATATCAGCTGTCAATCACTCAGTCAATGCCTTCTGCCTTCAGTTGACAGGAGCTACAACCACTGAAGATGAGGGAATGAAAATAACACTGACAGATTTAGTTTTAGAAAGCACCTAAAGTCACTAATAATGGCACATCTTATTAGTGATCATGTGCTGAATGTTAATCCACCATTTACACTTTTCCAAGAGTGGAGAAAAGACTTCCAGTGGCTTCAGGTCCACTATGTAGATAACTAAAGCCATTCACTGTGAAGTCTGTGGGACGGGGTTTGCAGGTAACAGCGTTTGCCACTGAATCTACACAGTTTAAGTGAGAGAAGTGCTGTATAATCCTTCATTTAATCCTCACCATGCTGTCAAATGTACAATTAAACACATCTAATGAAAGACCGTTATTGCTATTAAGATGACAAAATAAGTTATATATCAATATACATGTGGGGCGGGGCGATGGATTGCGATGCCGGCTCAGCATCGTGAAGTTTATCAGCCATCAGCTATGGACAATGGCATTGTCTATCGGCCCAATCCTAATAGTAATAATGATTATTCTTAATTTAAATACTGAATTAAATACTACATAAGCTTAAAACACATTTCACTTGTGCTTTTGTTCAGTTTTATTTATTTGTGCTGTTGATCATTTGGTAACACTTTATTTTGATGGTCCATTTGAGTATTAGTAGACTGTCTGCTTAATATCTGCTGATACTGCTACTTCAACACACACTTGGGATATATAGACCAAGATGGCGGCGCGTACACATCGCGAGGCTCGGCGTCTCTCCAGTTTCTGCAATTTTGCAGTATTTTTCCTGCTCATTTCGGGTCTGTTCGTGCAGAACAGTAATGCCTTTACATCGTACACCCGACAGGAGATCTTGGATATTGGTTTGTGCATTTCGGACAGTTTTATCAGCAATCTACGACTCATCCCAGAGATCGCCAGGACACCCGAGGCTGAGCGCGGCGGGCTAAGAGCTAAGCTAAAACTAACACCACACCGGCTCTCTTTACCCAGCATCTTCCTCGCCAATGTACGGTCCCTGGTGAACAAAATGGATGAGATTAGACTGCGCATCAACCACAGCAAAAGATTATGGAACTGTAATGTCATGATTTTCACAGAAACATGGCTAAACAGCGGGATACCAGACAACGCTGTATCTTTAACTGAGCATCAGACATTCCGAGCAGACAGAGCGGCGGATGACTCCGGTAAGACCCGAGGCGGAGGATTATGCATTTATATTAACAAAGCGTGGTGCACAAACTCTGTCATCGTTGGGAGACATTGCTCTGTTAACCTGGAATTTCTGATGGTCAAATGCAGACCGTTTTATCTGCCACGGGAGTTCACCTCCACCTTTATAATCGCTGCTTACATTCCACCCGATGCTGATGCAAAGCTTGCTATGAATGAACTTCATGCAGCCATCAGCAAACAACAGACTGCTCACCCGGAGGCTGCTTTTATTGTTGCGGGGGATTTTAATCACTCAAACTTAAAGACAGTGCTCCCCAAATTCCATCAAAACATTTTCTGTCACACATGGGGAAACAAGACTTTGGACCAGGTATACACAAACATGGCTGAAGCCTATGCTGTTACCCCCCTCCCCCACCTGGGTCAATCAGATCACCTTTCTTTGTTCCTCACCCCCCGATACTCACCCCTCATCAACCGTGTGAAGCCATCAGTGAGGACCATCAAAGTGTGGCCAGCGGGGGTAGACTCCACACTCCAGGACAGGTTTCAACACACAGACTGGAGTATGTTTGCTTCCCAGGCCACATGTGGCTCTCACACAGACATTAACAGCTACACTTCCTCTGTTCTGGAATACATCAACACCACCATTGACAGTGTTACAACCCAGAAACAGATCACCACATACCCAAATCAAAAGCCATGGATGAACAAGGAGGTGCGCCTCCTGCTGAAAGCACGCAACACTGCCTTCAGATCAGGGGATGCACAGGCCTACAGCACTTCCAGGGCTAATCTGAAGAGGGGCATCAAAAAGGCCAAGCACTGCTACAAGCTAAAGCTAGAGGAGCACTTTTCCAACTCTGATCCTCGGCGCATGTGGCAGGGCATACAGGTCATCAGCAACTACAAACCCAGCCATTCCACACCCACAGCCACAAATGTCTCCTTCCTGAACGAGCTTAATGACTTTTATGCCCGCTTTGAAAGAGACAATAATGAACCCTACATCAGGATCACTTCCTCAACCGACCACTCACCCATTACACTCACCTCCTCAGAAGTCTACACCGCACTGAGTCGGATCAATGTGCGTAAGGCTGCTGGACCAGACGGTATTCCTGGGCGTTTCCTCAAAGCATGTGCAGAACAGCTCGCTGGGGTATTCACAGACATTTTCAACCTGTCCCTTAACCTAGCAGCTGTGCCAACATGCTTTAAAACCACCTCTATTGTGCCAGTGCCGAAACACTCCAGCCCAACATGCCTGAATGACTACCGCCCGGTAGCACTCACACCCATCATCATGAAGCGCTTCGAGCGGTTGGTCCTGGCACATCTGAAAGACTCTCTGCCATCCACACTGGACCCACATCAGTTTGCCTACCGTGGCAACAGGAGCACAGAAGATGCAGTCTCCATAGCGCTGCACTCTGTACTCACACACCTGGACAATAAAAACACATACGCACGAATGCTGTTTGTTGACTTCAGCTCAGCATTCAACACTGTCATACCCTCTAAGTTAATGATCAAACTTAGAGACCTGGATATAGACACGTCTCTCTGTAACTGGGTTATGGACTTTCTGACTAACAGACCTCAGAATGTTAGATCAGACCACATTTGCTCCACCACCGTCACACTCAACACTGGTGTACCACAGGGCTGTGTGCTGAGCCCTTTCCTCTACTCCCTTTTCACCATCGACTGTAGGCCTGTGAACAGATCCAACGTCATCATCAAATTTGCAGATGACACCACAGTGATTGGTCTAATCAGCAACAATGATGAGACTGCCTACAGGGAGGAGATACAGCATCTGGCCACGTGGTGCACCAACAATAATCTGCTCCTTAACACAGACAAGACCAAGGAGCTCATTGTGGACTTCAGGAAGGGACGAACAGGCTCACATGATCCCATCTACATCAATGAGATGGCCGTCGAGCCTGTATCATCCTTCAAGTTCCTGGGGACCCACATCTCCAAGGACCTTTTCTGGACCACCAACACCTCCAGCCTGGTCAAGAAGGCTCACCAGCGCCTATTTTTCTTAAGGCAACTTAAGAAGAACCAGCTGTCATCAGCCGTCTTGGTGAACTTCTACCGCTGCACAATAGAAAGCATCCTGACGAACTGTGTCACAGTCTGGTATGGAAGCTGCTCTGTTGCGGAGCGTAAGGCACTGCAGCGGGTGGTGAAAACTGCCCAACGCATCACAGGGACCACACTGCCAGCCATAGAGGACATCCAGAGGAAACACTGTCTGCGCCGAGCACGCAGTATTCTTAAAGATTCCTCTCACCCTGCTCACAGACTGTTTTCTCTCCTGCCTTCTGGCAGGCGCTTCAGGCTCCCCCGGACAAAAACCAGCAGACTAAAGAACAGCTTCTTCCCCAGAGCTGTCTCCCTCTTGAACTCTGCTCCCCACTGACTTTTTGCCCCCCTAATACACCCCACTCTCCTCTCCTCATAACTCAGACTCATCATAATCACTGCACTACTTAACATTTGCACATTTAAAAATTGCACATATTCATTGCACTGATTCATTTATTTGAACTGTACACACCTACTGCACATGTACATTTGTAAATTATGTTTATCTATCTGCACACTTCTGATTATTAATAGCAACCTGTACATTTATCCATCTATTGTAAATCTCTGTTCATAGCTAACACAACCTGTATATAATGTTGATAGTACATCCATTTGTAAATATCACCATAGTGTTTCTATAACTGCACTTTATAACTTATACCTGTATCCTGCACTTGCTGCTATTGCACTCCTGGTTAGACCTAAACTGCATTTCGTTTCCTTGTACTTGTACATGTGTGATGACAATAAAGTTGAATCTAATCTAATCTAATCTAATTTAACTGACTAGAAGGAACTTTACAAGTACATGTCAACTTACACTAACCCTAACCCTATCCTAACAGTCTACTTATAATCTAATGAGAATTAGTTGGCATGTAGATGCAATGTGACTTAAATTCAACAAACAGACCATCAAAATAAAGTGTGATCATTTGTTTATTTGTGTTTACTTTACGACAGACTGCTTAATTGTTTTCAATAATGTATTGAATTTACATAGGTTATTTAGCTATGCATTGTTTGACCATTTTTGAAGGATAATAGACGAAAAGCAAAGTTACAATTCAGTTTATTTTGCACCGAACATAACTGTGACCTAAAAGCGTGACATGAATTAAGTCTAACGTCCTCCATTGTATGTGTAGGGTAAACATTTCAATTTGATATAAAAAAATTTGGGCGGAAATACAAAAAAAAGCATAAAAGGTTAGACCTTTTTTTTTACGATTTATTTTTAAACACTTATATATTGGTCATTTAAACAATAAATATACAGTATAGTAGTAGTTTTCTAGGTAGTTTTCTAGGTTTCTCTGTAGTTTTCTGCCATTAAGTTGTGCATTGTTTGACGATTTTTAACAATGAAATAAACGAAAATCTAACTTACGTTTTTGTTTTCTTTCGCATCAAACATAATTGTGACCTAAAATTGTAGTATGAATTATGCCGTGAGCTTTGTGATTCGCTGGAGCTCTGATACCATAGTGTGTGCATTAAAACAATAGACACATTTGTTAAACGTCCTCCATTGTTCGTCTGTATGGTAAACATTTCAATCAGATATGGAAAATTTGGTCGGAAAAAACAGAAAAAGCTGCAGAGTATAAGAGTTTAAACCAATTTTTATTCAAGATTTATTTAAACACTTATATATTGGTCATTTTCGGCCGTTTAGCTATGCATTGTTTGACCATTTTTAAAGAATATTAGACGAAAAGCAAAGTTCCGTTTTAGTTTATTTTGCACCGAACATAACTGTGGCCTAAAAGCGTGACTTGAATTAAGTTTTGTGACCCGCTGCAGCTTTAATTACATTAAAACAATACACACATTTGTTTAACGTCCTCCATTGTGTGTAAAAGGTTAGCCCTCATTTTATTTAACATTTATTTTTAAACACACATATATTGGTCATTTAGACAATAAAAAATATATATTGGTAGTTTTCTGCCATTATGTTGTGCATTGTTTGATGATTTTTAACAATGAAATAAACAAAAATCTAAGTTATGTTTTAGGTTTTTTTTGCACTGAACATAATAACTGTGACCTAAAATTGTAGTATGAATTATGCTGTGAGCTTTGTGATTCGCTGGAGCTCTGATATCATAGTGTGTGCATTAAAACAATAGACACATTTGTTTAACGTCTTCCATTGTACGTGTGCATGGTAAACATTTCAATCAGATATGGAAAATTTTGTCGGAAATACCAAAAAACAGAAAAAGCTGCAGAGTATAAGAGTTTAAACCAATTTTTATTCAAGATTTATTTAAACACTTCTATATTGGTCACTTTCGGCCATTTAGCTATGCATTATTTGACCATTTTTAAAGGATAATAGACAAAAAGCAAAGTTACGTTTCAGTTTATGCCATAACTGTGAGCTAAAAGTGTGATATGAATTAAACGGTGAGCTTTGTGATCCGCCTATGCACCAAAACAATACACACATAAACACCTTTTGGAACAAAACACTCATCTTCTTGCATATATAAATACCCCGAATGAGTGTGTGTGTGTGTGTGTGTGTGTGTGTGCTCAGGAAACCATAGATGTGTCCTCGGAACTGTTTTGAGCGCTGATCTCGAAGTGTCACCGCATTTTTATAAGCCAAATGTGCTGCGTTTTCACACCTCTCAGAACAATCTGTCCAATTGTGATTCACACCACTGCAGGCTTAATTTAACACGTCTTTCTACAACACACACACACACTTTATTTTCCACCAGACACTCATACACTGTACTATAACTTTAAAAAGGTCATGATTATGCATGAAGCGGTATTTTTAGGTTTACCGCAGTTTTCTGTTATACCATTCCTGCTGTATATAAGTAGCTTTTTGTTTTGCATGCTGTCAAGATTTCTAGGGCAACAGTATCTGCAACTACAATTAAAGAAAGTGAAAGTGAGCAGTGTTTGCTTTCAGAGAGTTTAATACAATATAATAATTGAAATATAATAATCCAAATCTACGACTGCAAAGCAGTCTAGAAGACTAAGAGGAAATTGCTTATAGTCTCTATATACGTAGCAATATATATTTTAAAATATAGGCCATCATTTATTATTGTTAAAGGAAATATTTGTGAAAATGTGCATGTGTGCTGCGCTTTTGAGTACTATCATCAAAATTATTGACTCCGGTCTATTGAATTACTAGAAAATAAAGCACGCTATAAGTGGTATAATCAAAATCATTGATTCCGGTTGATTGAATTATTAGTAAATAATGCAGTTTGACTAGTATAATCAGGGGGATTGACTCTGGTACATCGAATTATTAGACACTAATGCACAGGATGAGTAGTATAATCAAATTAATTGACTCCAGCCAATTTAATTATTAGAAAATAACACAGTTTGAGTAGTATAATCAGAAAAATTTACTCCAGTACTATGAATTACTAAAAAATAAAAACCATTATAAGTGGTATAATCAAAATCATTGATTCCGGTCGATTAAATTATTAGAAAATAATGCAGTTTGACTAATATAATCAGGATAATTGTCTCTGATTCATTGAATTATTAGACACTAATGCACAGTTTGAGAAGTATAATCAGAATAATTGATTTTGCTTTATTGAGTTATTAGAAATAATGCAGTTTGAGTAGTATAATGAGAATAATTGACTCTGGTTCATTGAACTATTATACACTAATGCACAGAATTAGTAGTATAATCAAAATGATTGACTCTTG
>CAIGQZ010001466.1:490286-505067 GCA_903798205.1 Danio tinwini | reverse complement strand
AAAACTTATGCAATCTGCACTCTGAAATAAAAGTACAAAGACTGCCACCTGGTGGTTTAAAGAGAACATTTATTGATATGAACTTTTTAGATACAAACACTAACAATCGCTACAGTACAATTTGTGTATGATATTAGACATGCACAATATGTAACTTTTTTAAAAGAAATAATAGATTTATGCAGACATTAACATGTTTTGACAGTTAATATGACGGTGATTTGATGCTTCACAAAAGTTGCAGACACTTTTACCAACATCACAATGCTTTTGTGATGCAAAATAAATTTAAACATCCAGTTATTCTTTACAGCGATTATGAAACCGGCTACTATAAAACTACCATGACTATTATAAAGAAAATCCTCTCTATATCAGAATATTAATCAGATGATGTCATTACGCTGCTGTGCCGTCAGCCAATCGTTGCATTGCTGATCATTATTTCGAGGATCCTTCAGTCCTTCACAGCACGCACAGTGATCTCAGATCAGTTCATTCAGACATTTTAATCTGATTCGCGAACTTGTTTGAAGAACCAAATTAACCAGAGATCAGCTATCAAGATTAACAGATCCAGGATCTGTCAAATCATCTTAGATCATTTAAGGGAGCTACGAAGAACAGACCCCAGCTGTGCAGATAACAAAGTAAACAGAACCATAGAGAACACAGCTACATTGTCAGAGTAAAAAAGAAACACACTGAAATAGTAACACAACAAAAAGTATTGTAGGATAGAAAAAAAACACAATAAATGTAAATATGAAACACAGTATTTTATGTCACAATTACAGTGTTGTTATAAATAATCCTGTATACCACAGTTGTGTGATTTAAAAAATAACAAATAAATCCTCTGTATGTTTTTTTATTTACACATTTACATGTATTGTGCACAGTTATTAAACATCTTTAGATATCTTCGATATGTGCAAGTCTTTCACTCCATGTAAAAAATCCTACACTTTTTCTTTTGTTGTTTTGACTAAACTTGTTTTACTTAATATTAAATAAGGAGATGAAAGCGAACAGAGATATGAGAAGTAACGAAATAGTTTCAGAGTACTGTGATGAAATGCAGGTTAAGCATATAAATGTAAACAGTCATTACTGCAAACAATCATTTGACTAGCATAACAATCATTTACTACTAACACTTAGCGAATGGTTCACGGGTTCAAATAAAAACGTGATACGTAACGCGTTACAGTAGTTATATCGCGACACTTGCGACTTTTCTTTTCGTGAGGCACACTTGGGGTAAAAGATGCTTCCAGAGAGCTGTTTCAGGGCAGATGTTTTGGTTTGCGCCTGTGTGGTCTTCATGGCCTAAGTTGAAGCACGAAGCCCCGCAGATGGGCTGTTTTAGCTGCTCATCAGAAGTTTTAAATTCGAACTATCTCCAGATAAGTGGACCATTGTTTTTTCTTTTTACTGACAGTATGTTTTTTGTGTTGACTGGCCCTGCATGTTCCTCCATGTTGCATGTAGTAATGAAAGTGGGTGCTACCTTGGAGTGGTTTGTTTTGCACAGAATGCGCACGTGTGGCCTCAAACCATATCGATATGAAAGATATTGGATAATCCTGCATCGCGTTCGGGAATCATATCAATATATCCCCAGAACTCAATATATCACCCAGCCCTATTAATAACAGAAATGAATAATAGTAACGCTAATTGTCTATCGGTCTCTCTCACACGCACACTCCGTCTACAGGCTGATGTAGCAAACTAGCTGATGTTATACTTGACGCATTCACTAGTTCGCTTGATTGCGCACAGGGATGGTGACGTACCTTGCACACTTAGAGTGCTTTCACACCTAGACTTTTGTTCTGGAACCTGGCGCGTTTGCCCAGTTAGCGCGGTTTGTTTGGCAAATGTGAATAGGGCAATCGTGTTTGGATCCGCGCCAAAGCAATCGCTCCGAGACCGCCTGAATAAGGTGGTCTCAGCTCGATTGAAACGAACTCTGGAGCGGATCGATTGTAGTGAGCCATATCACAGTGTTTTATGAATATGTAATAGGCATACGGCTATATGAAGAGAGAATTATGAGTAGGGCGGGAGGTCATTCTAGACATCCCAAGTCTCCTGGAAGTTCCGGCAGTCTCTGTGCATTTGCCCGCAAACGAGTGATAATCTTCCAGAAATCTCGCATCTCCCTCCCGGTCCTCAAATACGATACGCACCCTTTTCATCACTCCTCCCAACCACATCCCTCCTAGCTCTTCTACAGACATGTCGCACGCACCCTGTCAAACACCACCAAACCTAAGACAGCTGAGCGGGACTCTGCAAAATAGTGAAACTCTGACCAATGTGAGGTGTGTTTACTCACACGTGACTTATTTTGGTCCGTTTAGAAACTTTGCCGTGTGAAAGCGAACCGCACCAAGAACAAAGAGCAACAATGGAACAATTTTAATTCCTGTTTCGGAACAAATGAATCGACTCACAGGTGTGAAAGCACCCTTAAGTGTACCTCGTGCACATTCAGTCTCTGCTTTTGATTGACTTTTGTCCAGTCTGGCGTCTTTCGAAATGCATCTTCTTTACGGTGGTTGGTTGGCATCAACCAATCCCACAATGATTTGCTAGGAAGATGTAGGCTAGACTGCAACAAAAAATAATGAACTTTCCAAGTAATAGACAAATGCATCATATTGTAATGATAATGGAGTTACTATATTTAAAAAGTAATGCATTACAGTGTTAATTACTGTTAAACGTAATGCCATTGCAGCCTACATTATTGCCCAACACAGCTTATAAAAGTAATATTACTTCAGTGGTTGCCTAGCGGCAACGCAGTGGCGCAGTAGGTAGTGCTGTCGCCTCACAGCAAGAAAGTCACGGAAGGTTCGAGCCTCGGCTGGGTCAGTTGGCGTTTCTGTGTGGAGTTTGCATGTTCTCCCTGCGTTTCCTCCGGGTGCTCTGGTTTCCCCCCACAGTCCAAAGACATGTGGTACAGGTAAATTGGGTAGTAAATTGTCCGTAGTGTATAAGTGTGAATGTCTGTTCATTGATGTTTCCCAGAGATGGGTTGCAGTTGGAAGGGCATCCGCTGCATAAAACAAATGCTGGATAAGTTGGCGGTTCATTCCGCTGTGGCGACCCCGGATTAATAAAGGGACTAAACTGAAAAGAAAATAAATGAATGAATGGTTGCCTAGCAACATAAAAAGCACAGCACGCTTCTTTTTTTTCCTTTTTTTATGTGGTCTATTAACTTCTGTATATTTTCCTCCTCAGCCCCTCCATATGCGACAGTCCTGACAGAAGTGGTTGTTTTGCGTGTGGGCGACACTCTTCGCCTCCAGTGTCTCGCTCATGGCTCTCATCCGATTCGCTTCCGCTGGATGCGTGTGGGTGGAGGCTCCATGTCAGCAGGGGCGGAGTCAATGAAAGACGGCCTTCTGAGGATCTCGCAGCTGAAGAGCTCGGACAGCGGTACCTATAAATGCGTGGCGACCAATCACGTGGGCTCCAGCGAGGCGCTCAGCAGAGTCACGGTCAAAGGTCAGAGAAAAATCACCACTATATTGACCTTATTCTTCGAGTACGAGTGAAGCGCAGCCATTTGAATCTTTTTGGCTCGATACTTCCGGTCTCATTCACTTCCATTCATTTTTAAGCGTTAAAAACAGCTCGATCTGCTTTTGATGTTGCAAACTGATATTTTTATATTATATGATTGTGCTTTGTCTGTATAATCAAGCAAACACTTGTTTGCAGAGCGAGTAGTTGACCTGCTGTTTATTATTCCTAGTCATTTCTCCCATAGGCAGCTAAATCGGAAGTTCTAAAACAATCACAAACACGAGCACACTTCAGCATTGAAGAATAAGGTCAATAGCTGTGGTTCTGATGGTTTTCACCTTAAGTCACAGCATTATAGGAACGCCCCTGGTGGGCACAACATTACTATCTCCTACTGACTGCTGTTCTTCATTCAGTGCTTTAAATACTCATTTCTAATCTCACTTTCTCTCCCAACAGCTTAATTACAGAGCGACCAGCCGATCATATAAACCTGTCCAATACATTTGCAGACATTAAAGACTTCAGATCTACAAGAGTACGAAGCTCAGAGGCAAAACATTAGTATAAAGTCTTACTCTGGTGTTCAGAACACTGTTTTGTCTGTTTAATGCTCTACTATTTTCTAAAATGGCGTGGAGTAGTGTGGCACTCGAGTTAAACTAATGTATAATAAAGTTCATAATAAAGAGTGTGTGTTTGTGAATCTGCTTGTCATTATTAAACAGGGAAATAAACATCTATTGGATTTCTACAAGGGATTCTCCAATCGATCGGCTGATAATCGCATTTAATGACTCGATCGGTATACTTGCCAATCTGGCCCATCTCATAAACCGATCTCAAGGGTTTGTTTACGAGTTTACAAGCAGAGGAAGACGCTTATGTGCTCCTGTATATTATACATGAGGAGGTAGATGATGTGTGGAGGTGTGGGCATGACCGATCGCTGCTAAAATATATACAGGGAGTGCAGAATGAGGAACAGACAAAGAAAGCACGAATAATTAAATTTAATACGGAAAATGACATGCAAAAGTTTGAACAATACGTTACATAAAATAAAACCAATTAGGGTTTTATTGCAACATACTGTATGCGGTACAATAAAAAACTACTTTCCCCCACAACAGATTAATTTTTGTTTGTTTTTAGAACCACTTGAGTTAAAGTAAACTGTGATTTTTTTTTGTTTTGTTTTTTTGGTGAACTACATCTAACACAATATATAGTCTGGTAGAGCCTGAGATGAATTTGTGTATGAGCAATTCCAGCATTATGGAGGTGACATTTGCAGTAAAATCTCAAAACATAAATTGCCAGAGGAAGTATACATTAACAGCATATTGAAGCATGTTTATATTTTCCAAAACAACAGCAGAAAAATCTGTAAACATTTGTTATATTTTAAATAAGGAAAATAAACAAGTGTTATGGATGTGACGAAAAAAGTCTGAGAGTTTACAGTACACAAGATATTTTGTAGAAATTCTGTGAATTAAACTGCACAACCCAAAATAAACACAGCTAATCAACAGGATTTCATTTGATTTTACATTTATAAGGAAATCGCTTCGTTATAGATGTGACGGATGTGAAATTGCCACTTGTGTGACTTTAGTAAATCAAATAGAATTGTTTGAAATCATTGACAGATACATTATTGAGTATTTTTAAAGCACTGTACAATACTAGCCTACACAAAAACACAGAAATGGTTTCGCTATTTTGGCGAAAACTTACATTTTTCATGGCAAGGTGGACATTTGCATGAAATTGCTCATATTCAAATCTTTTAATCAGGTTAATGTTTTAAGCTCCTCTGATCTCCCATACTCTTTAACATCTTAAGAGACGTTTCCAGAAACTATTTGAGCCTAGTTCTGAGGAAAAACCCTCACGGTTATGTTTCCTTACTATAGTCTTCATCTGTGAACATGTGCATGGGAACAGCTCCAGGGTGGATATCAGCAATGTACAGCTTTATTTATGTCATTAATTTTCTCTCTTTTGTATTTCACCCAGCAGTGACTATTTCTAAAGTAGAAATTAGCTATTGTCCGTCATTTGTCCTCTGCAATGCTTGCCTTTCTAGACAACTTTAAATAAAAGTCATAACTACATAAAAACAAAAAAACCCTATATAGTCTGAACACACACTTCAACATGAGCAAAATACACTTTTATAGACCACAAACTGAACTCACTGTTAAATGAACAAGAACAGAACTACACAGAACTAATGCATTATTAAAGAAAATAACATTTTATTTGGCAAATGATTTAGAAATATTTTATATTTAAATGTGTGCAAACTGAACATTGATTCAACAGAGCAGGAATATAGATATTGTAAAATATGACATTATCACACTCATCATCTATATACATATAAATAAGAGTTATATACCAAAATAAATGAAAATTGTTAGTATACACTAAAAGCTCAAATAATGTCGTCCAGATGTACGTTTGCTGTATAATGTGTTGCTAAAGTTACACACAGCATGGCTAAAACACGGCTACTGCTTAAACATACAAGAGCGAACGCTTCATCTGAACACATTTAAACACTTAGACAGAAAAATAACAAGCACATGAACAGATAAATCAGATTAATAACTTCTCTCAGCAACACTCACCGTCTGCGTTTCTTCAGTGGTTTTCGCGCTGGACTGGAAAGCGTCACAACAGCGCCTCCTGACGCACGAGCGACGCACTTCACTTCACAAATTGCTTTTATTTTCACTTCTCTAATTTAAAACACTTTTAACTTGATTCCATTTCTGAAGTGTTGTTTTTATCCATATTTCAAGTGTGAAATGTTGGATAATCTGAACTTATGTTGCTATGGTTTAGACGAGGCGTAAATGCTTTATACTTTAAATTGTAGAATCTTCCCCCTCCCTACTACTTTTACATGAAAAAAACGTCTAAAACCTTTTTAAGTGGGACGTTTTAACGCTCAAACAATCAAATTCAACAATCAAAAAGAAAAGAATACAAATAATACAAACATAGAATAGAAAAATGAGGATATACATTCACATGTACAGTAGAATTCAGTATATTTGAGCGTATTCATATGAACCTGACCACAGTGAGACGCGTCATGTCGTCATTTCCAAGATGGCGGCCGGTTTGCGCGGGTTGTTGCTAGATCGGATACGTTTGCGGCTGGAGGTTAACGAGAATTATTTGTTATTTATGAAATTTCCGATTTATTGTATTTTATTGATGTCTACCCCCACCCCAACCCTAAACCCAACCATCACAGAAGTGTAAAAACAGAAGTTGTACCGAGTATTATTTATCTTATCTATTAAATTACCCAATAAATTATACTTTTTAACCCCTACCCCCACCCCAACCCTAAACCCAACTGTCACAGTACTGTAAAAATATTAATTATTGTTATACAGTGTCATAAAAAATGCAGCTATATTAATGTGCATATCGCACTTCCAGCCTGCCGCCTGTCCGATCTAGACTTTACCGGTTTGCGCAAAGCTAACGTGAAACACAAACAAACTGTTAAGTAATTTTACAGCGAATCCCACAAATAAAGTACATTTCTATGACAATAACTTTTAGGTACAATATATGGTGTTACATTAGCCTATACATTTCTGTTTTTGTTTGTTTTTTCATCAATTGTTTGAAACATTCTCTGTTCTGTCAGCTGTTTTAGCCATAATTGGCAGGATAACATCAAATGTTATTAAATATGCGACTGTGACATGTGTAAAGATCAAAACAGCTAAAGATCAACTTCCAAAAAATGACCTAAACTCTATTTACAGTAGGGTCTTAGCTGGTCAGGCTGGAAAATGACCAGCTATAACCAGCTAAAGTCAGCTTGACCAGCCTGGTTTAAGCTGGACATAGCTGGTTTTGGCTGGTCAAGCTGGTTTTAGCTGGTCATCTCCCAGCCTGACCAACTAAGGTCTGGAAATGGCTAAAACCTCTCTAAAACCAGGCTGGTGGACCAACTAAAACCAGCCAACCAGCTTAGGCTGGTTTAAGCAGTTTTTTTTCAGCAGGGAATATCATGATGAATTGTAAATATTACGTCTTTGATTCAAAAACACACACCGATCTGAACATTACAGTGAATTTAAAGATAGCAATTAAAGCTGACTAGACATTCTTGTTTTAGCTTTTAAGCTGGTTTTTATATACACACCATTAATGTAATTACAAAATTGATTTATGATGATTCTGAGACGGCGTGTTTCTTCTTGTGTGTATTCAAATGCCATGGAAAAGTGAATCTCTCGCTGCAGATGGAGCAGTGGTACGGTTTTTCCCCTGTGTGAATTCGCTCATGATTCCGAAGAGTGTCTGGTCGTGTGAAACACTGGTCGCAGTGTGAGCATTTATACGGTCTTTCCCCTGTATGGCCTCTCTGATGAATTCTGAAAGAAAGGCTTCTCGTGAAGCTCTTGCCACAGTCAGGACACAAGTACGGTTTCTCTCCGGTGTGAACTCTCTCGTGGGTTTTCTGGTGTGACTTACTTCGGAAACGTTTGTCGCAGTATGAACATGGATACGGACGCTCTCCGGTGTGCATCCACTCGTGTTCTTTCAAGGCAGACCTACTAGGGAGAATTTTCAGACAGTGCGAACAATGAAATGTACTGTCTCCAGTGTGAATACCCTTGTGGGTTTTTAAGGCATTCGAATTAGAGAAGCATTTCTGACAGTGCGAACACTGATACGGTTTCTCTCCGGTGTGAATTCTCTCGTGGGTTTTCAAGTGCTTTTTAGTACCAAAACTTTTTTCACATTGCGAACACTGATATGGTTTCTCTCCGGTGTGAATTCTCTCATGGTGATTCAAGTTTGAATTAGTACCAAAACATTTTTTACAATACGAACACTGATACGGTTTCTCTCCGGTGTGAATTTTCTCGTGGTTTTTCAAGTTCATCCTAGTTCTGAAACTTTTCTGACAGTGCGAACACTGATACGGCCTCTCTCCGGTGTGAATTCTCTCGTGAGCTTTACAGAGATATAACTCGTAGAAACATTTCTGACAGTGTGAACACTGATATGGTCTCTCTTTGTTGTCCGTTTCGTCAGTGTGTTTTATCATATGACGCAACAGATGATATTTTGTCCCGAAACACTTGTCGCACTGGTTGCACTGGAATGGTTTCTCGCCAGTGTGCACCCTCAGGTGAATCCCCAGTATCGAAGCTGATCTAAAACTCTTCCCGCATTGATCACAGTGATAATTCTTTGGCTTATGAGTTTTTCCAGAGGAACTCTTCCCTGTGGGTTGCTGTTTAGATGTAGAGGGCATTTCTCCATCAGACTGTAAATCAGCAGCAGCATCTGTAAATGAATAATGAGTAAAGACTGACATTTTTACATGTTCTAATGTGGTTATGAAATTGCTGACATTTGTGATTCAAGTAAGGAATAATTGACAACTCTATTGTATTTATCTGCTCTTTTATTTTGATTATTTTTTTCTATTGCATGATTCACTCCTGTACGGAAGCATCATAATTAATCTAACTTAATGAAACACAAATTTAAAAAAAAATAAAGTAGTGATTTCTAAATTTACTTTGACTTGTATTTCATTGCAGACAATACAACAAACATTATAAACACATGTTCCAATTTTGGTTCTTGCAACATGTTTCATAAAAGTTAAAGCAGTAAAGCATTTACCACTTTATACTGTTGCCATTCCTTTCACAACACTTAAAATACACAAACGGACTGAAGACACCAAGTGATGAAGAGTTTCAGGTGTAATTTTGTCTCATTCTTTCTGCAAACCAGTCATAAGGTGGGCAACAGTACAGGGTCTTCATTGTCGCTGCAAAATGTGCCACTCATTCTCTATTAGAGACATGTCGGGACTGCAGGCAGGTCAGTCAAGTACCTGTATCCTCTTCCTCCGCAGCCAAGACTTTATAATGTGTGCAGAATGTGGTTTTGCATTGTCTTGTTAAAATATGCATGAGCGTCCCTGGAAAAGAAGGCAGCATATTGTGCTCCAAAATCTCTCTGTACTTTTCAGCATTAATGGGGCCAGAATTGCAAGTTACCTTTGCCAAGCCCATACTATGACAGACCCTGGCTTTTGGACTTGTTTCTGGTAACAGCCTGGGGTGCGTTTCCCAAACAACGACGTAACTCGCAGCTGAACTATCATAGTGTGTTGCATCGTTTAGCAAAAGAACAATGTAGTGGCGAGTGCTTCCCAAAGCCCGTAGTTTCTCTGTCGCAGATGCATCGCTTGAACCACGTTAGTTATAACGTAAAACGCTAAATTAATAATGATGCTCTAAACGGGGTGAAGTAACTTCTTTAGAGAACAACCCCATCATTTCTTTATGCAAATTATATTGTTTTACACAAACACGCATTTAAAATAAAATCCAATATTAGTTTTTGTAAAAACATGCACTCGCTTTCCATATTAATTGAAATATACGCTTGTGTTTGCTTTACTAATATTAATAAGAAGTTGAACATTACATATTCTATTCTAAAATATAAAATCACTTACAACAGCTAACACTATTCTAATATATTATATATAAATCATATAACTAAATAAATAATGAGGCTATAAATATGTTTATTTTAATAATAATATTAATAATGTTAATGATGATGATGATGATGATGATGATTATGATTATGATTATTATTATTATTAATGATATTGTTTATTTATTTTAAAAAAATACAATTTGACATGCAAACCACAACAGAAAGTTCTAACCAGCAGGCCCATGTCATATACTTAATAAATAACCCATTATAAATTAAAAGAATTACTGTATGCTGTTTTTTATTTTCACAAGCTTTGGAGACACAACATAAATTCCGCTTTTAAAAATAGCTCACCTATAGCTTTCGCCATGAGACTGTGTTCAAAATGATATCAATGTTTTAAAGTGCACTGCGACGGGAGCACAATTCAAAAATCCAAGACCAGCGACGAGACGATTCCAAGGCTCCCGGACCAGGCCGTATCCTGAGCTGCTGCTGTGGTGGTCATGATGGAGAGCATAAGACTGATTCCTCTGATGCTCCAAGGACAGACGTGTCTTCGCGGAGGTCCAGCTACTGCGCCTAGACTGCAGCTCTGCACAAGACGTTTGGCCATAGGAGAAATGGTCGTGCCCAACTGAGCCTGGTTTCTCTCGAGGTTTTTTAAATTCTTCACTTTCGCCAATTGGTGAAGTTTTTTCCTCGCCGCTGTCGCCACTGGCTTGCATGGTTCGGGATCTGTAGAGCTGCGCATCGATGGAAGTGCTCCTCAGTGTTTGGACTCTCAGTAGTGATTATTAAACCACACTGAACTGAGCTAAACTAAACTAAACTGAACTTAAACACTGAAAACTGAACTGACACTTTTCAATTCACTATAAACTTCCATGTGAAGCTGCTTTGACACAATCTACATTGTATAAGCGCTATACAAATAAAGATGAATTGAATTGAATTGAATTGTAAACATGAAGATCACTAAAACTGAACTGTAAAAGTACTTTGAAAGCAAATTACACCTAAGAGAGATTAACTTAATGCTTTTTTATTTTTAATAATTCCAGCTTTGAATGTTGGAATGTTCTAAACGAATAGGGCATAGGGGGGATAAGTGGGAATAGAACACAGCCAGGAACTCTGTTTCTAACTACAGCTCCAGAGGTGTCCTTTCAAGTGCTCAAGTTTGCGACGCAGTTTGCGAATGTTCGTTGGAACGATGGATTCGGGAAACGGCAAATCAACTAACTATGTTTGTAACGACAGAACTTGCGACCTTAGTTGGCTAACGATGGTTTTGGGAAACGCACCCCTGGTTGATCCTTTTTTCTTTGGTCTAAAGTAAATGGCATCCATTTCTCCAGATTAAAAAACCCCTGAAATACTGATTAATCTGAGCACAGTACATGTTTCCACTGTGTGATGATCCATCCCAGATGCTTCCAAGCCCAGAGAAGTCGACGTCTCTTCTGGACACTGTTAACATAGGGCTTCCTTTTGGCACAGTACAGTTTTCACTGACATTTGTGGATGTAACTCTGTACTGTGGTACTTGACAAAGGTTTTCCGCAGTAGTCCTGAGCCCATGTGGTGATATGGCTTATAGATGAATGAGGGTTATTGATGCAGTGCTGCCTGAGGGATCGAAGATCACAGTTGTTAAGCTTACTGTACGTTCACACCAAAAGCAGCGAGAGCGTCAAAGGTCGCTCTGGCGACAACGCTGTCTGCCTTCGCGTCAAAATTCGCTACATTGATCTCGTATTTAAAGGAGCCGTTGCCGCATATCAGCAAATCAGTTACATTTCTGCATAAAACATGCTTTCTAGCGTGAAGATGTTGCACACTTATAATTAAATCCATTTAACTACGGAAGATCTAGTTGCATGTGGTGTAGCTTTGCTCCACTTAATTATCCAATGTGTCCATATGCCTGAAATATTCTGAAGCATATCGTTTTGTATTGTCGCATGAGATTCCCGCTTTTTTAAAGAAAAAATATATATAACATTGATGCACATCAGTAACTCGCCAGTAACTTTTTAATGTTTGTTCCTGTAAAAAAAACATTGCAAATAATTGGAAATCCGGCGGCCGTAATATTAAACCCTTGGGAACAACTGTGGTCGGAACCAAAGTTCACAGTGACTGTGTTCTCTGGACTCCTCTCAAGCGGTGGACTTCTACATTCTGATTGCTTGCCGCCGAACCGCGTCACAGCTCATTACCATAAAGTTGACTTGATTTCAACTCTCCTCGACGCCCACACTAACGAAGACGCGCAGCGCTGCTCCTCGCCGCTTATTGCCGCCGGCTCCTATTGAAAATAAATGACTTCTGGCTACTTTGACGCTCTCGCCGCTTTCGGTGTAAATGTAGTTAGGCTTGCGCTCTTGTCCTTTATGCACTAAAATGCCTCCAGATTCCTTAAATCTTTTAATTATGCAATGAATTGTTGAATATGAAATATCCAAATGTCTTCCTCTCTTTCTCTGAGGAACATTATTTTTAAACATTTCAATCATTTTCTCACGTATTTGCACATCATTATTTGACCAATTTACCTGATGACTAGGCCCACACAGAACCTGCGCGTGCAGATTTCCGCAGATTTTCCGCAGATTTTTAGCCCATCATTCATTCTGTTCATTTACTTGAGTAAGTGTGTGTAAATCTATATTTATTCAGTTTTTAAATTAATTACAGTAATATTATTGACTAATATGAAAATGTTCATCTGATTTATGTACAGTAATACAGGGAGTGCAGAATTATTAGGCAAGTTGTATTTTTGAGGATTAATTTTATTATTGAACAACAACCATGTTTCCAATGAACCCAAAAAACTCATTAATATCAAAGCTGAATATTTTTGGAAGTAGTTTTTAGTTTGTTTTTAGTTTTAGCTATTTTGGGAGGATATCTGTGTGGGCAGGTGATTATTTCTAATATTGACTATGAACAAGGAGGCCATGTCTTTAGTTTTTCTTCTTTTAGACCCTTTTTTTGCCAGCCACGCTGTGGAGTACTTTGACGTGTGTGATGTAGCATTGTCCTGCATGAAAATCATGTTTTTTTTGAAGGATGCAGACTTCTTCCTGTACCACTGCTTGAAGAAGGTGTCTTCCAGAAACTGGCAGTAGGACTGGGAGTTGAGCTTGTCTCCATCCTCAACCTGAAAAGGCCCCACAAGCTCATCTTTGATGATACCAGCCCAAACCAGTACTCCACCTCCACCTTGCTGACGTCTGAGTCGGACTGGAGCTCTCTGCCCTTTACCGATCCAGCCACGGGCCCATCCATCTGGCCCATCAAGACTCACTCTCATTTCATCAGTCCATAAAACCTTAGAAAAATCAGTCTTGAGATATTTCTTGGTCCCGTCTTGATGTTTCAGCTTGTGTGTCTTGTTCAGTGGTGATCGTTTTTCAGCCTTTCTTACCTTGGCCATGTCTCTGAGTATTGCACACCTTGTGCTTTTGGGCACTCCAGCTGATGATGTTGCAGCTCTGAATGTTGCAGCTCTGAAATATGGCAAAACTGGTGGCAAGTGGCATCTTGGCAGCTGCACGCTTGACTTTTCTCAGTTCATGAGCAGTTATTTTGCGTCTTGGTTTTTCCACACGCTTCTTGCGACCCTGTTGACTATTTTGAATGAAACGCTTGATTGTTGGATGATCACGCTTCAGAAGCTTGGCAATTTTAAGAGTGCTGCATCCCTCTGCAAGATATCTCACTATTGTTGACTTTTCGGAGCCTGTCAAGTCCTTCTTTTGACCCATTTTGCCAAAGGAAAGGAAGTTGCCTAATAATTATGCACACCTGATATAGGGTGTTGATGTCATTAGACCACACCCCTTCTCATTACAGAGATGCACATCACCTAATATGCTTAATTGGTAGTAGGCTTTCCAGCCTATACAGCTTGGAGTAAGACAACATGCATAAAGAGGATGATGTGCTCAAAATACTCATTTGTCTAATAATTCTGCACTCCCTGTATTTTCTGTCTTTTAGTAGAGATATTATATGAGAAACTTGCTTTGTTTACCAAATAACGTGGAAATAGCAGAAGTAGCTAAAAACGCCCGCAGATTCCGTCTAGCCCTGCTGATGACTAACCCTAAACTGCTCCTGTCCTAAACTTTTTTGAAATGTGTTGCAAGAACCAAAATTGGGAAAGGGTAGAGGTAAGAACTAGAATTGGGATTGGGCCTTAATTAATTCTTTCCTAACTGAGTTAATTAAGTGGAATTGTATTCATATTTCAATATATAATAATCACAGAAAAACAAAACATCTCATTTTTCCAATATCATGCAGCCCTATGCGTGACATACCTGGAGGAACGAAGTCATCCTCATCATCATCCGGATCATCATCATCCTCCACATCCTTGTTACGATCATCATCATCATCATCATCATTAGGCTTTTCATCTGAAGTGTTTTCTTCTTGTTTGATCTGGATCAGGTTAAGGTATTTCTCCAGTTCAGCATAACACATCATCTGTGTCTGCTGTGCTCCAACATCATCTTTTCTATCTTCATCATCATAATCACCATCATCATCATCATCATCATCATCCTCCTGTACTCTCTGACTTTCTTCTTCTGTGGTGTTTTCTGTGCTCTGGATCAGGTTCCTACAGCCCTCCGATCCTACTGAGCACATCTTCAGTGTGGTCTGCTGTTCTCCAGCGTTTGGTTCAGA
>CAIGQZ010001466.1:457569-485286 GCA_903798205.1 Danio tinwini | reverse complement strand
AGCAGCTCACGTCCATCTGCACTTCCATGCTCAACATCTGGACACAACAATAAAACATATTAAATATTATGTGTGTTGTACATTTGTAAATAAATCAAACACAGCATGTTTTTGTTAGTGTGTTGAATTCTTATTAATCTGTTGAACTGTTTTGAAGCTCCAAGCAATATTCATCATGACTGAACACTGATTAACACTTAAACTTTCTCTGATCTGTTTGAAAAAAGCCAAGATGTGCATACATTTTAAAAACATTTCGTATGTATTGTGTTTAAAACCACTTGAGTCTCAGTAAATGGTGAGGATTTTTTCTTTTTTTGGTTAACTACACCCAATACATTATATAGTCTGAACACAAACACTTCAACATAAGAAAAAAAAACACTTTTATGGACCACAAACGGAACTCATTGTTTACTGAACAGGAACAGAACTAAACCATTATTAAAGAAAATATAACATTTTAATTTGGTAAACAATATTTTACTTTATAAATGTGTGTAAACTGTATTTCAGTAATGATTCCACAGTGAAGGAATAATATACAGATATTATAAAATATGAAATTATCACAGTCATCGTTCACATATTCAGATATACAGCATCAATAAGTGTTATACACTGAAATAACTGAGAATTAGTTGTTAGTATATACTAAAACCACATATAAGTTTGCTGTCTGGGTAATGTGTTACTACAGGGTTTCTGCAGATATCGTTATGTCAAATTTAAGACTTTTTAGGACCTTTTTAAGACCATTAAGTATTAAATTTAAGACCTATATCACAACATCAAAAACACGCAAACACATAAACAGAAAATACAAAATCACAAAATTTGTGGTAAAATAAATGTAATCAAATTGAACAGTACTAAAGTCAGGTTGGATGCACCACTGAACTACAGAAAAAACAAACAAACAAACATCCTAAGTCTGATTTATACTTTCACCTGGCACCACATCGCACACCTCACGAAACAGACGAGGCTTTTATACTTGACGCATTCACCATTGAGATATTCTTTTAAATGACAGGGGGCGGTCTAAAAAAAACAGACAGTAAAATCAGTCGGATAATCAGAAGTAGAAAGTTTCCAGAACTGGTCATATGATTAATATCATTCAAGATAATTGTTTTTATTATTTTTATAAGTTATTATAAAGATTTTTATAACCATTTAAGATTTTAAATCTAAACGTTTTTGAATCTAAATGATGCATCACTTGCTTTTGTTCATATCTCAGACAGTTCTACCTATTAAAGTTAAATATTAATGACAACAGAACTTGGGTTGCTCTACAATTATATTTTTTATTATGGCAAGAATAAAAACAAAAACATACAATATATGATCACGCATGGACGGATCATAAAGAAGATGTGTGTACAGTCATACCGGTTTCAGACAAAATCTTTTCAAAGTGTTTCATATTCAAATTAAACGCGGCGCTGCACAAACTGTTCACTCGAGTCTTAAAACATTACATGAGCTCCGCCAGCTGAAACCATGTCGCGCGCACCCAAAGCGAACGTCCACAAACACAGTGATGACGTCACGTGCACAGAGTTCAATAGCAGAGAGCTGATTGGCTATTGCATGTCAGCCTCATTTGTAGTTGTGATACCGCAAATTACAATTGGACTAGTGAAATGAAGAACTACAACACCACCAAAACCAAACAACAGCAACAAAAAAGAATTTAAATAAGCATTAGATATAGCGTTACATAGACATCGGAAAATTAAGACCTGTGCAAAAATATTTAAGACCTAGAACAGGGAATTTAAGACTTTTTAAGGCCTTAAATTAAGATTTTAAAATTTTTGACTTTTTAAGACCCCGCAGAAACCCTGTACTAAAGTTACAAATATTTAAACATTTAGACACAATTAGAATAATGAAGTTAAATTTGCACATTCGGATTTCAGCTCCTTAATATAATATTAGAAAACTATCGCTTGCAAATTCCAAATAGCGAAATCATACTAGCAGACAACGAATATCAAACTACATCAATGTCCATGTTCGAAGAAATAGTGCTAATGTTGTTTTAAAGTGTTACTTACATGCGATTTTAGACCGGATATTCAACGTACCATGGTAAACAATATAGGGAGCACGTCACTGAACGAATAACATTATAATATTAATATTATATATTAATAATATAATATTTAACCTCAACACAATTAGCACCATTTGTATTTTGAATACATATTTTTACAATTATATTCATGATGAAGAGTACATGTATACAATTATATTCATGATGAAGAGTACATGTACCTGATTTCTGTACCTGAATACTGTTAGACTCATCAAAAAAAGTGTAAATCCCTGTAAATTTCACTTTTATCTTTGCTCTACTGTATTTATTCACTCTTTTATTTTGATTATTTATTTCTACTCCTGTACAGAAGCATCATAATCAATCTAAGATAAAGAGTTCTTTCCTAACTGAGTTAATTAAGTGGAACTGTATTCATATCTCAATATATAATCATCGCAGAAAAACAAAACATCGCATTTTTCCAATATCATGCAGCCCTATGCGTGACATACCTGGAGGAAGAGAGTCAGTTACTGTGTTGCTAAAGTTACACACAGCATGGCTAAAACACGGCTACTGCTTAAACATACAAGAGCGAACGCTTCATCTGAACACATTTAAACACTTAGACAGAAAAATAACAAGCACATGAACAGATAAATCAGATTAATAACTTCTCTCAGCAACACTCACCGTCTGCGTTTCTTCAGTGGTTTTCGCGCTGGACTGGAAAGCGTCACAACAGCGCCTCCTGACGCACGAGCGACGCACTTCACAAATTGCTTTTTTACGGGGCTGTTTATTTCACTAATTCAACACACTTGGTTACGGTTATGAAATTTAGCTTTTTCCATGTATTAAGTGTTGGACATTGACGACGTAGTGCTTTGAACGAAATGCTTTATACTTGAAATGAGGGGATCTCCCCCCTCCCCCTGCTTTCTACACGAAAATAACATCTAAAAAAAAGCGGTAAAGTCTAGATCGGATACACGGCCGGCCGGAAGTGCGATATGCACATTAATATAGCTGCATTTTTTATGACACTGTATAACAATAATTAATATTTTTACAGTACTGTGACGGTTGGGTTTAGGGGTGGGGGTAGGGGTTAAAAAAATGAACTTTATTTGGGTAATTTAATAGATAAGATAAATAATACTCTGTACAACTTCTGTTTTTACGCTTCTGTGACGGTTGGGTTTAGGGTAGACATTAATAAAACACAATAAATCGGAAATTTCATAAATAATTCTCGTTAACCTCCAGCCGCAAAGGTATCCGATCTAGCAACAACCATCTAAAGCACCGTTTGAATCTTAACGGATCCTTTTCGCAAGACGCGGTTAACGATCATCACGTCATCTTAAATACCTGAAAGTTTTTAATATTTCTATTTCTTAAAAACACTATGAACATTTATATGTATTTATGTATGTATTATATCATATTTGCATCAAATTACAAAAAAAAAAAACTAATTCCCACTTGTGTGAGGTGTTTGGAAAGCAGCGTCTATGGGGGCAGGACAGTATATTTGACATTACCCTGTTGAAAAAAATAGCTTAAACCAGCCTAAGGTGGTTGGCTGGTTTTAGCTGGTCGACCAGCCTGGTTTTAGAGGGGTTTTGGCCATGGTTTAAGCTGGTTCAACAATAAAATATTACGAAATAGAGCAAGGCTATATATCGGTCAAAACTAATATGTCAAGGCTTTAAAGTGTCCATATAGTGATATCTATTGGTAATTTTAAAGTATCGCTCGTAAACAACGTCAACAAAGAAATAGTTCAGTGAATTGAGGAATTATAACCCATGTTGTTTAGACTAGTGTTTCCTAACCCTGTTCCTGAAGGCACACCAACAGTACACATTTTCAGCCTCTCCCTAATCAAACACACTTAAATCTACTCATAGGAACATTAGAGACTCTAAAACCTGAAGTTAATGGGTCAGATAAGAGAGACATCTAAAATATGTACTGTTGGTGTGCCTCCAGAAACAGGGTTGGGAAACACTGGTTTAGACTACACATCAAGTGATGTAGTGGAGTGGTTAGTGTTCCTGACTGGCATGCAGATGTACTTGGTTCGAATCTAGTATGAAGCAATTCTAGTAATTTAGCATTTGTTGTTTTATTGGTTTGTTTATGTGTTTTATTTTCACAGTCTGACATCTGAAGGAACTCTCTGTGAATAAATGTGTTGTTTTCGTCATAAATAAATCAACATTAATAAAAGACATTAAACCACAATTTCCGAAAGCTTGTTCAAGCTGGAATTTAAACTCATATCACTTGCCTTTACAGTTGCATCACGCCCACGTTCAGTCCACTAGACCAGTGTTTCCCCAACCCTGTTCCTGAAGCCACACCAATGGTACACATTTTTTTAACCTCTCCCTGATCAAACACACTTGAATCAACTCATCATAACATAAGAGACTCTGAAACCTTAAGTTAATGGGTCAGATAAGGGAAACATCCAAAATATGTGCTGTTGGTGTGCCTCCAGAAACCGGGATGGGAAACACTGCACTAGACCAGCGTTTCCCAACCCCCATTAACTACAGGTTTTGGAGTCTCTCCTTATGTGCTGAAGAGTGGATTCAGTTGTGTTTGATTAGGGGAGAGGCTGAAAACGTGTACTGTTGGTGTGCCTCCAGGAACAGGATTGGGAAACACTGTATTAGACTGCAGAAGATGGGGGTTTTGCTTCCGACCCTGTTAATCAAATGCAGAACCGCCAGGTCTGGGAATGTTTGTGCATTTGATGATCCTTTGAATCGTTTAGTCACATGACCTGGATGTTTCGAAACATTTCGGAGCAGTGTTTAGACACATCTGCAGTTCGGGATCGCAACGCTTTGTCGAAACGTCAGTTTTGTGCCAGCCATCCCTAATGAGTTCCAAATATTAAAGCCCAATTCCAATTCTATTTGTGTGCCCCTTCCCCTTGGCCCCAAAATGTACTCCTAAGAAATAGGACAGCACTACAACATGTCATCGCGATCTCTTGCTTCATATGAGATCAGACGATGGCGACTGCTGTAGTTATTTCAGTTGCTTTATTTTTAGGTATTTATTTTCAGGAAATCACTGAAGGCATATATCAAGTTCTCAAAACCATATAATGTGGCAATAAGATCATAACTATACTGCGTATTTACACAGTGGCCATATTCATCAATGTAAACACACCAAAAACAACATTAACATTATAGCAGACACTGTAAAAAGCCCATTCCCAGACACTAGACTGTTCCGACAGGGTATTCGAGTGTCAGCATGTTGTGGGACTGCTGTACAGGAGTTATTATTATGGATTGATAAAAATGTTGTGTTTTTTTTAGCGTTTTGTTTTTTTAAAGCATGACTGTAACACATGAGCACAGTTATGAATGTACAGTATTAAAACATGTGCTTGTTTGTTGTAAAAATTCATAATAATGACAAAAATACTAATTTGTGGATCTCCTTCTGGGTACAGCTATGCTACCGTTGTGGCTGGTGTATTCTGGGAAATTCTGGTTTTGAGTGTGGTCCTGAAAAAATCTTCGTTCAAAGAGGTATCTACCCCTTCCTCTTAGACCTACGCCTTCAAGCTAAAGAGAATTGGGACACCCCTACCACTTCACGGGAATGCGCAAAACGAGGGGTACCCCTACCCCTTCCCCTTACCTCTACCCCATACCTGCTAACATTTGTCTCTGAAAATCTGGGAGAGGGGAGGGGTGTTAGGGGGGTGAGCAGAGCGACTGGAAGGGGTGCCTGGTCTGTCGGCGATCCGGCGGTGTTACGCCCTATTCACAGAGGGTATCAGCTTCAACGCTTCTCATTCACCTTGAATGGGTGACGTCTGGTGTTGTTGAACTGCATTGTGGATCCGTCGGCGCCGCTTCAGTGGCGTTGATCGCTGCAGAAGTTTGGACTTTCTCAGCTTTTCAAGTGTCGATGGAAGCGCCAGCCAATCAGATTGCTGTATGCAAATACACCAACTCAGACAGTAGCCGATTGCTGACTAAATTCATTGGCTGCTATGACGATCGCGTCAGCCCCAACTTCAGACACGCCCTCTGTCAAGCGTTGACGCTGAAGCCCCATGTGAATGGGGTGTTATCAGATTGTACCAATTACCTGAGGACCGGAGGAAGGGGTTGAAATTCCGGAAGTTTTCCGGGAGAAATGACAAACCGGGAGGTGGGTCTGAAATACGGGAGACTCCCGGGAAAAACAGGAGTGTTGGCAGGTATGCTCTACCCCTCGTTTTGCTCATTCACGTCAAGGCCTAGTGGTGTCCCAATTCTCTTTAGCTTGAAGGCGTAGGGCTAAGGGCAAGGGGTATACACCCCTTCAAATGAAGATTTTTCAGGAGCACACTTGGGCCCAATCCCAATTCTATTTTTGTACCCCTTCCCCCTTACAAACGAGGGTTAAGGGGAAGGGCTTCAAAATGTAGCCCTAAGAATTGGGACAGCACTACAGCACCTGCACACATCCTCATACGTCATCACGATCTCTTGCGTCATATGAGATCAGACGATGTCGACTGCTGTAGTTATTCCAGTTGTGTTATTCTTTGGTGTTTATCTTCAGGAAATCACTGAAGGCAGATATTATGTTTTCATCATGATCTAATGTGGCAATAAGATCATAACTGTACTGTGTTATTACACAGTGACCATATTCTTCATGTAAACACACGAAAACAACATTAACATTACAGCAGACACTGTAAAAGGCTCAGTAGCATAACCCTTCATTTGAAGTGTGCTCCTGAAATTTTTTGCCACATTAGATCATTATAATAACATAATATCTGCCTTCAGTGATTTCCTGAAGATAAACACCAAAAAATAACACAACTGGAATAACTACAGCAGTCGTGATCGTCTGATCTCATATGAAACAAGAGATCGTGATGACATATGATGACGTGTGCAGGTGCTGTAGTGCTGTCCCATTTCTTAGGGGTACTTTTTGAAGCCCTTACCCTTAACCCTCAGTTGTAAGAGCCAAGGAGAAGGGGTACAAAAATAGAATTGATTTAATGAAAAAATTTGATTTAAAAACACACGCTGATCTGAACATTACAGTCAATAACAGTTCACTCGTTACAGTTCACATTACAGACCTATGTAGCAATGCAGGTTGGTATTTTTATATACACACCATTAATGAAATTACAAAATTGATCTATGAGGATTCTGAGACGGCGTGTTTCTTCTTGTGGGTAATCAAAAGCCATCGAAAACTGAATCTCTCGCTGCAGATGGAGCAGTGGTACGGTTTTTCCCCTGTGTGGCGTCGCTCATGATTCCGCAGGGTCTCTGGTCGAGGGAAACACTTGTCGCAGTGTGAGCATTTATACGGTTTTTCTCCTGTATGAGTTCTTTGGTGAATTTTTAAATCACTCGACTTAACAAAACCTTTCCCACAATAACTACATTTATAAGGTCTTTCCCCTGTGTGGACTCTCTGATGAATCCTGAAAGAAAGGCATCTCATGAAGCTCTTGCCGCAGTCGGGACACAAGTACGGTTTCTCTCCGGTGTGAACTCTCTCGTGTCTTTTCCGGTGTGACGTATTTCGGAAACGTTTGTCGCAGTGCGAACATGGATATGGTCGCTCTCCGGTGTGCATCCACTCGTGTTCTTTCAAGGAAGACTTGCTAATGAGAATTTTCGGACAGTGCGAACACTGAAATGCGTCTCGCTGATTTCTGGAGTTTAATACGTCAGTGTGAATCCCCTCCTGGAATTCCTTGGTGTGAATTGTCTCCAGGCTTTTCAAGGCATTCGAAGTACACTGGTACGGTTTCTCTCTGGTGTGAATTCTCTCGTGTTGATTCAAGGTTGACTTATTGCTGAAACTTTTCTGACAGTGCGAACACTGATACGGCCTCTCTCCAGTATGAATTCTCTCGTGGGTTTTCAAGTGCACCTTAGCACTGAAACATTTGTTACAGTACGAACACTTAATCTCTCCGGTGTGAATTTTCTCGTGGTTTTTTAAGTTCATCCTAGTTCGGAAACTTTTCTGACAGTGCGAACACTGATACGGCCTCTCTCCGGTGTGAATTCTCTCGTGAGCTTTACAGAGATATAACTCATAGAAACATTTCTGACAGTGTGAACACTGATATGGTCTCTCTTTGTTGTCCGTTTCGTCAGTGTGTTGTATCATATGACGCAACAGATGATATTTTGTCCCGAAACGCTTGTCGCACTGGTTGCACGGGAATGGTTTCTCGCCAGTGTGCACCCTCAGGTGAATCGTCAGTTTGGAACGTAATTTAAAACTCTTCCCGCATTGATCACAGTGATAATTCTTTGGCTTATGAGTTTTTCCAGAGGAACTCTTCCCTGTGGGTTGCTGTTTAGATGTAGAGGGCATTTCTCCATCAGACTGTAAATCAGCAGCAAAACCTAAAATGGAAATAACATGTGTTTTTATGTCACTTCAGTTAACAAATAATGAGTAAACACTGACATTTTAACATGTTCTACTGTGGTTATTAAATTGCAGAAGTTTGCGATTTAAGTAAGAAATATTTGACTGTTGAATTATTAGAGAATAATGCACTATATAACTTCTGATAGATAACCGGAGTCAATTATTCCACTTATACGACTTACATAGTGTATTAATTTCTAATAATATAACACACCAGAGTCAATTATTTAACTTATAATGTGCACTATTTTCTAATAATTTAACATACCTGAGTCAATTATTCTGCTTATGAAACTTATACTGTGCATTATTTTCCAATTATAACTTTAGCTTTGCAATTATCTTAAAATAACGACACATCTTAAGATCTTAACATCGAAGAATAAATTTGATTATACAATTTCTGTACTTAAATAAACTTCGACTCATCAGAAAATGTCCCTTTTACCTTTGCTCTTTTGTATTTATCTACTCTTTTATTTTGATTATTTTATTATATTGCATGATTCACTTCTGCACAGAAGCATCATAATTAATCTAATTAAATAAATTCTTTCCAAACACAGCTCTTTAAGTGACAATGTACTTATATCTCAATATATAATAATCACAGAAAAACAAAACATCGCATTTTCCAATATCATGCAGCCCTATGTGTGACATACCTGGAGGAACAAAGTCATCATCATCATCATCATCTGGATCATCATCATCATCATCATCATCATCCACATCCTTCTTACAATCATCATCATCATCATCATCATCATCGTCATCATCATCATCATCATCACAGTTATCATCATCAGGTTTTTCTTCTGCTGTGTTTTCTTCTTGTTTGATCTGGATCAGGTTAACGCAGTCCTCCAATTTAACAGAACACATCTTCATCGGCGTCTGCTGTGCTCCAACATCATCTTTTCTATCGTCATCACCATCACTCTCCTCATCCTCCTGATCTTCTTCTGTGGTGTTCTCTTTGCTCTGGATCAGGTTCCTGCAGTCCTCCAGTCTGACAGAGCACATCTTCAATGTGGTCTGCTGTTCTCCAGCGTTTGGTTCAGAGCTCTGATGATCCTGAGCGTCAGTATAACAGAGTAAAGTCAGGCTGAGCTCTGAGTTCTGCGTGTCTCTGGATCTCTGAGCTCTGACGCCGCACAGCGAATCCTGACGCTGAAAAACACAAGAAACATCAGCTGCGTCTGACAGAGAGCTCATCAATCCACCTTCAGGACATGAAGATCTGCTCAAACCTCTGGCTGGAGTTTCTCTCCTCTTTCTCTCAGCTTGGCCTCCAGCGACGCCACCTCTTTCTTCAGCTGACAGATTTGACTAATGAAATCCTCAATATCCAGCATGGACAGATCAGTTCCTACTGATTTACAGCAGCTCACGTCCATCTGCACTTCCATGCTCAACATCTGGACACAAACACCACATCATGGGCAATATAGTAAAACACATTAAATATTATGTGTGTTGTACATTTGTAAATAATTCAAACACAGCATGATTTTGTTAGTGTTGAATCCTTTTTAATCTGTTGAACTATTTTGAATCTCCAAGACAAATTCATAATGACTGAACACTGATTTACACATTAGCTATGTTCAAAAAACATTTTAATATATATATATATATATATATATATATATATATATATATATATATATAAAACATACCATTGAGAATTATTAATAGTTCAAGTGATCCAAACGTTTTAAATTCATTTATAAGCCAGCCCTGAGCATGATTGTGTCTGATAATTTATACAACGCACCTTATCTACGGATGAAACGGACTTTGGTAAAAGCAAAGCTTGTTACTATGATGTTATCAAATGCCGCGAAATACCACGAGGACAATTTAAGGTTTCCAAAACACATAAACAGCAAAAACACACCAACACACAATGCTAAAAGCATACAACAATCCAGTGTGGTCGAGGGCTCCGTTTTCTTGTGTCCTTCGGTGGTTTTACAGCTCCAGATAAACAGCAAGCAACACAGCGCCTCCAACGGTCTTCACCAAAACTCCTTCTGCAGAGCCAAAAAGTGGGCGTGTTTGAGTTTGTGGGTGTTTATAAATTACGCAATCAAACCGAGGCTCCTTAGATGACTCCACTCCTAAACCGAACCGTCACTATGACGCGAGCCAATCAGATAACACGGCCAGGAAACGCTCATTTGTTTTGGTCACTCCCACAAATCTGTTACTCTCTTCCCGCCTGATGTCGTTATTTTTATTCAGTTTGAAAATGTTACGTTGAATTCTAATTAAAAGCCGTTTATTACAGTGACGGTGATATATGAGACTGTGTTGTTAGCGTGTGTGTGTGTGTGTGTGTGTGTGTTTATTTGATTAGCACCCAAGTTAATTCAACATAATAAACTTGATATTTTCTCTTATATTGAGTTGTTCATTCATTCACCGTCTGAAGTAAAACATTTTCTACTGGATTCCCACTACAAATTCATTACAAAAATAGACAGTGGTGTGTTTTAATAGTAGCATCATCATCATAATAATCATCATCAGAATGTTAATGTAAAACCACAGACTAATTGTCATTGTTGATCCGTTATATAAAATGACCAGCTAAAACTTGACCAGGCTGGTTTAAGCTGGACAGCTGGTTCGTCAAGCTGGTTTTAGCCGGTTAACTCCCAGCCTGACCAGCTAAGACCAGGCTGGAAATGGCCAAAACCAGGCTGGTCGACCAGCTAAAACCAGCCAGCCTGGGGTATATCTTTTTATATCTACTTTTATCTTTTTAAACGTCTTCAGACTGGTTTTACTATGCATATATTTTCAGTGCAAAAAGCAATTAGAAACTAATATGGTATAGTACATAAACAAAAAATACTATATACTTTCAGTTAATGAACTAATCTGTTGTTGTCATTCTGAAGTTGCTTTAACTCAACAATTATAGTAATATAAGTAATAGGGGCGTCACGGTGGTGCAGTGGGTAGCATGATCACATCACAGCAAGAAGGTCGTTGCCCTGCTGAAAAAAACAGCTTAAACCAGCTGGTTGTAGCTAGTCAGTGCATACTATTTTACTAGTTATTTTGCAAGATAATCAGACAAAGTCCCTTTAAGAACTTTAAAGTCTTCATATTAAAGTGTAATTTAAAGACTTTTTAACTAGTTAAGTTGGAATAATTAGTCAAGTTATTGTAAAACTGGTTTGTTGTGTAGACAATCAAAAATATACAGTAAATATTTCTTAAGTAGGCTAATAACACTGACTTAAAATAGTTTTTTTTATTTAAACTGCTTTTATTCAATAAATAAACTAAAGAAATAAAACTTATTATGACTCCAGAAGAATTATTTGTCAAGGTTTTCCTGAGAATTCTGAAAGCTTCAGACAGCAGCAGACACATCCAAACACAACTGGATGTACGGAAAGCGAAAAGGGACAAAAGTGTTGGCAACGCTTTTATGTCTTGCAATGTCAAAGTAACGTAATAAAATCAATCTTACACTCCCATTAGGTATTTTCTGTGGTTCTTGTTTGCATTCTTACCTTTTCCCCCCTGTCTGAGTTTATGCACCCTAGTTTAATATTGCTCCTAGGCCTACAGTTATGTTAGTCCGTCTAGAAACTAAACACATGTGTCCCAGTGTGTGCGTGTGTGTGTGTGCGCGCAGTGGCGCAAAAAGGGGTTTTGCAGTATATGCAGTGCATAGGGGCGCACACGGGGGGCGCCATTGTGCCAAAACAATTTTTTAAAATTATCCTTATTAAAAGTTTCAAATAATAAAAATAAATAATAAAATTTGGCTCAAAATGTTTATCCTGCATTTTATATGAATATAATATTGTATTTTATTAAATAAAAAAATTATACCACCCCTCCTCCGCTGACCATTTGATTGATCAGTTGCTCGGTTACAGTCGTATATATCTATGGGTTACAGCAGGGGTGTCCAAACTCCGTCCTGGAGAGCCGGTGTCCTGCTGAGTTTAGCTTCAAATTGCTTCAACACACCTGCTGGAGATTTCCAGTATATCTAGTGAGAGCTTGATGAGCTGCTTCAGGTGTGTTTGATTAGGGTTGGAGCTAAACTCTCCAGGACACCGGCCCTCCAGGACCGAGTTTGGACACCCCTGGGTTACAGTCACATGTTCAGAATGAAGAGAAGAGTGAAGAGACGTGGAGCGCAAAATAGAAAACTAAAAAACCCCAAAATGCTTTAAAATGAAAACTGCCATGACAAATTGGCTAATAAGAGATTGGTAAGCTTAACTTACATTACCATTACCTTACTAATGTTTTGAGAGCGACGGGCCGCCATATCATTAATTATTCATTATCACCACCCAGTCACTGCATGAGCTTTTACTTAACATCAATGCAGACGAGGTGGTTTTGTCCAGGCAGGGGGGCAGTGACGCACGGCGACACCTGGACTGCGTCCGTAACCGCATACTTCCATCCTGTATAGTATAGTATGTGAAAAACAGTATAATTCTATGGGCTTAAGCCATAAGGCTGGTGTAAGGTTGACTTTATGCTAAACTCTTGATAGTAGTAAATGTTTGGACCGTCAGCTTCAAAAGATAAAATCAGCATTTACTGCATTTAAATATTGCAAATCAAATTAGATCCGCTTATTTGGTCAACAAAGCAAGTCACTTATATAATATATTTAAAAGGCAGAATACAACTTTACCAACTGTATTCTGAATAAATCATATGAACATGTTAATATTACTATTATTGTATTACAATAACATTAGTGAAATTAATTTACAAACTGAGTAAATGTGCACACATTAAGAAAAAACAGACTCAATGATGGGCTAAAAATCATGGCAGAAATCTCAGATTTCAATCACAGATTCCGTGTGGTCCTTCTGAATATATTTCAGATAAAATAGAAAATAATATTTGGATTAAAAATGTTCCTATATAAATTTTATATACTTGATTATAACGATTCTTAACCCTGTTTAAACTGACTCTTAAACAAATAGTCAGAATATTCACATTTTTTGGAACTGAGATGTTCATTAATCCTTCTATCAAGATCATTTTTATACCATCTACATGTATTTATAAATTTATTATCTATCATATTGATATATCAGGCCTTTTGGCCTTTCAGGCCTTCTAACTTTTTTTTGCTCAAAACTATTTCAATTTAGTTACAAAAAAAGTTTGCCCATAACATTTTGATAAAATAAAACATTTCAGGCAGTTTGTCTCTTTATTTTTTTACACTAAATATTTTACAGTCTTTTTATTTCACTTTGTCAGAGGTGTAATAGCAGTTTCACTCAATTGTTCATGCAGACAGACACCTTTAGTGTAATTATACTTTTACTACTTCATACTCTTTCAGATGTCTTTAGAACATTGACATGTTGATGTTGATGAGGAAAAAATATGGGGTGGGGGCGCAAAACTTGAATCTGCATACCCCTCAGTAAATGTGCAGTCGCGCCCCTGTGTGTGTGTGTGCGTATTATCGTAGAGGGGGAACTGGAATTCCAGAAGGGAACAGAATCGACTGCTACACGGTTTCGGTTTCTCAGAAAGTGACCGGTGAGCTTTATCGTATTCCGGTGGAGAATTCAAAACTCCGTTACCAAACACTTCTGCAAGGAGCTCGGGAAAAAGGTGGTTGGCCGAGGACCTTCAACAGATTCAAGCAGTCCAACGATCCGTATGTTGTTGCGTCGGCTACGGGATTCAAGAGACCTTAGTGAGTAATTTTGAATTACTTTCCGTTACCATTGTGCAAGTCGCTTCGAGAGATTTTTGTATCGAGATTTTTGATTTTTGTATTATGCTCTGTCACGGTAGACTGGATTTGATCTAGTTTTATCTCGAGTGCTGAAACTGTTTCTAAAGTCGGCTGAGAGAGCGGCTCGGTGGTCCTCCTCTAAGAGTTTTGTGATAGCCCACATGCTAAGGTAAAGTTGGTTTTATATTCACACATTCGTTCATTAAGAAGTCTCTATATTGTTTACCATGTTACTTTGAATATTCGATCGGAATTAGCATGCGAGTATGACTTCTGAACAACACTAACACTATCTAATTGACTGTGAACAATGTTGTACTTTGATACCCTGCTGAAAAATCCAGCTTAAACCAGCCTAAGATGGTTGGCTGGTTTTAGCTGGTAGACCAGCCTGGTTTTAGAGGGGTTTTGGCCATTTTCAGGCTGGTTTCCAGCCATTTCCAGCCTGGTCTTAGCTGGTCAGGCTGGGAGTTGACCAGCTAAAACCAGCTTGACCAGCCAAAACCAGCTATGTCCAGCTTAAACCAGGCTGGTTTAGCTGGTTTAAGCTGGTCATTTTGACCAGCTAAGACCAGGCTGGAAATGGCTGAAAACCAGCCTGGAAATGGCCAAAACCCCTCTAAAACCAGGCTGATGGACCAGCTAAAACCAGCCAAACAGCTTAGGCTGGTTTAAGCTGGATTTTTCAGCAAGGTAGTCATTGGCTGCTAACATGATTTCCCTATTTAGAATTTGCAAACAATACTTTTCTGAAATCATATTGTTAAGGAGAATGTCTGAATATCTGAATATAAAACCAACGTTACCTCTATATGCTAACTTCCTTCCCCTCGTCACCGTTCACCTCCGTTTCTGTTCCTTTTTGCTCGGTTTGACTGATTTTGTTGCCATTAAATACTTTTCTTACATTACATTACTGTGCTTTGTTCACCCAATGTAATAATTTATTTTTTCTTTTTTGCTGTCTTGTTATGCTTGTAGTAATAATAATTTATAAGCCAATTATATTGTTTGTAATAAGAAAAATATAATGGTAGTATAATGATAAAAGTGTGCATACTGATGTACTACTATGAGCAATATTCAGGTGTGCACTAACATACAAATAAATAAATAATAAATGTAGAGTATGTTTTTTAAATTGTGCTAATTGTGAGTTTGGTAAAAATGTCACTAAATGATAAGTAGAACGCAGAAAATTGTATGGTAAATCTGGGAGAATTCTTGTTTCTTTGTGTTTGACTGGAATAATTAAGACAATTCTGAAATTAAAATCTGCTAATTTCAACACTATTAGTCCCATTAATTACTTAGAAATTATTTGAAAACAAGTACATAAAAACTATTTTTACCAAATAAAATATGAGCAGCCTTCATGGAAAAAAATACCAAGTCTTATTTATAAACTGTATGCAGGAGTTTAAAAACTAAAGTGAATAGTTTTCTTCAGAAACTGCATATATCAACAGCACACAGATTTTTTTCCAGCAGTCAGATCAAATGTGTTGTGAATGACTTCCTCTAGTGGTGAAATGTGGCATCGCATCTCTGAGAAACACCATAGGGAGGAACTCATCTGAGTTTTTGCTTATTCTTACCTAAACATTATTAGTTCCACTTTATTTCAAGTGGCCTTAACTACTATGTACTTGCATCCAAAATAAGAACAATACACTTATTGTGTTAATAATGTATTCTCCAGAACTGTAATGTATACAGTTCTGGAGCTCTTGAGGTGGGACACAGGTAGGGTTAGGGGCAGGTTTGGTATTATATAGTGCAATTATATTATATGTGCATATGGGTGGGCTAATGTGTAAGTACAATGTAAAAACCTTTATATACACAATAAGTGTACCAAATGATTAATTAAATTGTAAGAACAAAGTAATTAGGGACAATTCAAATAAAATGTGACCTGTTATTATATAGTTTATTAGCACACATGAACTATAGCAACTTATAATAAATAATATAGTGTTTTTAACCAACACTAAAATCCTGGGAATGGTGTTTTAACCCAATTTTGGGTCAAATGTGGACTAACCCAAGCATTGGTTTCATAGAGTCATTTAAATTTAATTGAAATAATTAACCCAAAGTCGGGTTTGTCCGTATTTTTAAAAACTGGTTGTTTAGTGTTTCCCAAACCTGTTCCTGCGGCACACCAACAGTGCATATTTAGGATGTCTCCCTTATCTGACCCATTAACCTCAGGTCTCTTCTAATGCTCTGATTCAGGTGTGTTTGATTAGGGAGAGGTTGAAAATGTGTACTGTTGGTGTGCCTTCAGGAACAGGGTTGGGAAACACTGGTGTGTTTGTGAAATAGTGCTTTCTGTGTGTTTTCAGTCCTGTTGGCGTCTCCTCATCAGCTCATACACTGAGGTAAGTCTGATTTTATTTGCCTGTGGGCTCTGTGGTTCATCTATATTGATACTCGTTTTCTATTTAAGTGGACGAGGCCGTATGCAAATATTCGTCAACATGCAAAAACACAATCATCCAGTCGACCACTGAGGCTCTGGAGGAGTTTTAGACAGATTTGCATGAAGGCAATGCAACTCTCCTCACGCAAATGATAGACGATGATTACTGCAGACATCCTTACTTTAATTACACAATAAAACATGCTGGGTTGTTAGTTGGGTCAAAGATGGACAAACCCAACCATAAGTGCCATTTAAATATTATTGAAAAAAGGGTTAGGGGTTGTTCATATTTGACCCAACTTTGGGTTACAACAAGAGTTATGTGCATATTTCATGTGGAATTATACAAAAATAAAACATAATTGTGGTGTAAAGCGGAATTTATTTAACAACACAATTTAAAGACGTTATGAAATAAAGTCATTTATAGATATAGGAAAAAATAAGAGTTCAATTCTCAGTTTGTTTTGATGAGAGCCTATGGATTTACTATGTATTTAAGTAAAATGCTAAAATGCTTCAGAATTTCAAATGCAAATATTGTAATTTGGAGCATTTAAGAAGTGGCATTGGATTTTAATAACACACGCTTTCATCAGGGTAGTTCCTCCAAATATCGCTGTAAGTCTTCTGAGGTTAAAACTATTTTTATTGAGGCGTGTAAAATAAATATGCTGCCATTTAAAGCATAAAATAGTCAAAATGTTTTCAGACGTGCTCACATTCACTTGTAAACAAGACAATACCAATGTTTGAACTTCAGAAGAGTTAAAGCAAATCAATATTTAATGGAGTAACTCTGATTTGCAGTTATAAAACAACAATGAAAAAGAATATAATTTTGGCCAATTGCATTTTCTGGAAAAACAAAACAGAAAGATCTAAATGACAGCATTAATGTTTGAAGCTTGACAGGAATCTTACCAGACCTTTATACAATAAACTTAGCTTAAACACACACCAGTGCAGAAAACACAGAGAAAAAGAGAATTTGCTCTTAATCCTTTCCATGTATTTTCCATTTGCCCATTTATGCTGCAGAACAAATCACTGTTGTCCAATGACTTAGCTATAATTAACCTAGTTAACCTAATTATCCTAGTTAATTAGTCTTTAAGTTACACTGTGAAGCTGAATACTTGTCTCTTGCTAAACACTATCATCCTCATGGCAAAGACAAGTTAATTAGTTAATAGAAATGAGTTGTTAAAACCATGGTTAGCACTGTGGTCTCACAGTAAGAAGGTCACAGGTTCGAGTCCCGGCTGGGTCAGTTGGCGTTTCTGTGTGGAGTTTGCATGTTCTCCTCGTGTTGGCGTGAGTTTTCTCTGGGTGCTCCAGTTTCCCCCACAGTCCAAACACATGCGCTATAGGGGAATTGATCAACTAAATTGGCCGTAGTGTACGTAAGTGTGTGTGTGTGTGTGTGTATGAATGTGAGTGTGTGTTTCCCAGTACTGGGTTGCAGCTGTGGCGAGTCCTGATAAATAAGGAACATAAGCTGAAGGAAAACCACTGTTTAAAAATGTGTTGGAAAAATCAGCTTTCTGTGAAACAGCACATGAGAAGTGTGTAAATAAAAAGAAGGGCAAATGATTTAGTCTTCAACAATATGTGCTGAGCCTAAATGAGGAGACCCCTCACAGATATCTCTTTTAAATTAATATTTTCTACAGGATGCTTCACAGTAATATATTTGTCCAAATATAGTTGTGCATATATATTGATTAGATCAGTGCTAAAGACAAAACTGGAATCTGAAGATCACAGTGCAAGAATGAGTACACCCAAATTAATATGTTGGGGAACATTTTTAAATAAAGTGTTAATAAACAGGGAAGATCAAGAGAAACATAAACATCATACATTTTGTTAATGTGTTGTAGTTATTAGTATTTATTTTTGCAATAACTCGCTTGAATTAAAATGAATTATCTTTCTAAGATGTTCAGTAACCAAATTCTTAATTTAATGGATTTAACTAAACAGTTTTGTTTAAATGCATCAAACATTATTGTCTATATTCATGAGAAATGGATACAAAAATATTCAGTTTCAAAATGGAGTGTATACTCATTTATGCTGAGCACTATAGCATATATATTTAGTGTTTCTGTATGTGTGTGCTGATCCAGAGAGAGAGAGAGAGAAAAGCAGGGCGTTTGTGTTCTCTCTGTCTGTGAGTACCGGGAACAGGGGCGGACTGGCCATCGGGAGCACTGAGACATTTCCCGGTGGCCTGACGGTCAACCTGGCCTGCCGCCGTGTGGTCAATTACCTCACCTCAACATGCGATAGGCTGCTTGCAGCTTGATGGACACCTCAAACCCCGAATAAGCGATCGCGATCACCATAAGGTCCAATCATTTCAGCAACAGACTGACTGATTAGCTATAGAGTGGAGGAACTATGACGTCAATTTGTATGCAAAAACCCGGAAGCGAGTTAGCATTTTAGCAGTTCCGGTTCCCTCGTCTCAGAGTCAATGGGTTTTCTGAATGGGATTTCAGTTAAAGCGCTTAAATAAGGTTCGCGGCGAACACAAACTCAAAATACTTTCACGTTTTATTCTACGATATAAAACACATCAGTTTCATCACACTCATGATTTATTAATCGGTTACGCTTCTTTAATAAGACTAAACATTAACTCAAGTTGCTAAACGGGACTACAGCAGGTGTCGGAGATATTATACGTCATCGAGCTGACCTGGTCTGGAGCGCTGCTCGCTTGTGTTGGGCGTTTGGATTTGTCTGTTATTGAAGTATTTTCATGAAGAGTGTTTTATTGTTTGTAATATTTTTCTAAGTAGGAATTGATATTGTGTAGATAATGCCTTCACTTGTAGAGACTGTCAGGACAGATTCATTTGTTGATCATTTATTTTAATTTAATGATATTATGAAGATACTGCTCACCAGTGCAGCCGGTCTCTCTCCTGCTCTCAGTAATGCAAACGTGTGAATAAACGTGTAAAAATACATACATATGAACTGTCATTTCATTTGATCAAAGGATTTTTCGTCAGTTTTTTCTTCATCTGAACACGTTTAACTCTGTCATAACTGCAGTATTTACACTCCTTAAAATATACAGCATATGTGACTGTATGGGCTGCGTTTCGCTGTACTTCGTGACAAAAAAAAGACTATTGAATGTTGTTCTGTGTCCATGATGGCAGGCATTTGATAGACTTGTTCCTCACGCCTCATTTATGTTGTCTGTTATTAAGCGGGCTGTATGCACGCGAGCGATACACTTATTAAATATGTCTTATGATAATACTATGTAGGCACATTTATACATACAGTTTTAAAACTTTTACAACCGTAAAGCAAAACAAAATGCATTTCCCATGTAAAAAAACTATCCAAAAGGCACGAAGGTATATGTGTTTCAGTGTGTTCATGTGTTTATAATATTTAGCGTAGATTATAGGATAATAAATCGAGAGATTAAATCTTTGTCATGGACCAAATTTCTAAAAAAATAAGCTTGAAAAGTTGTCATTAGCAGGGTGGTGCTGACGTCACAGGCGAGCGCCCCAGGTGCTGTAGTCCGTTTATAGCCTAATGTTAGCTTTTCCATTCCTGCGTTTGCATTTAAGATCCAAAAGTGCTAAAAGTGATGTTTTCATGTGAGGATTATCCGGCTGGACAAAACGTGTAAGTGTAATGAACAGTGTTTGAACACAGAGTTTATTATTAGTAATCTTCGAAAAGCCTGTGGGAACATACTATGGGGATTTTATTGAGGGAACCAGTTTTATGCAAGCAGCCGATTGGCCTACAAGGTGACGTCATAGTTCCTCCACTCTATAATAAAGGCTTGCTAATGTACACTTTGCATTTACATAGGAGCCTGCGTTTGCTGTTTTATCAACACAAATGGTTGTAACAACGTTAACAAAGGTGAGGTTTTATATAATGAAGATTTCATCAACATTACTCGCAGGCCGATCCGGCTGCCGCATCTGGCCCGTGAATCGGGCCGAATGCCTATGGACTTACTGGCCAAGTCAATCGGGCCAGATGTGGCAGCCGTTAGTGAGCCGATGCTGCCGCATCCGAGCCGGATCGGTCTATGAGTAATGTGCGCGAGTAGGTACAGCAGACGGAGTCTCCGGCAGGCGAGAGTGTATTTGGAACTGGCCTGAGTGTATTTTGCTATCTGGGTGGTTAGGTGTGTATCAGTAAACTGATAAAGCCCTGACCTTACTGAATAAACAGTGTTCCACCAGATCCTGTATGTCAGAAACTCTAGTTTACTGCTGAACAACTCATTTTATGATGGTAAAATAACACAGATATGGAATAATAACACTTCAGTCTCCTGCCGAAGCTCTAACGTCTGCTTTGAGAAACTGTCAATCACAGCTGTCAATCATGATGACACGCCCAGCATTACTTACTGCTCAAAACATACTCATTACAGAAATGAAGATCTGCACCTCTATCAGCTGATAACCAGAGCCTTAACTGACCACAACCAGCTTTCAGAACATTTTATTGCAAGTGTAATTCATTTTTTTTATTTGGTCTCATGTCTCCATTAACACAGAGGAGGCTGGCTTTATGACTTGTACTGCAGCCAGCCCCCAGGGGGCGATCTAACTGCAGAGACCTTCACTCAAAAGCAGGCTAGTGGCACACTTGCTTCAGACCAGATAATTCTAATGATCTGAAAAGTCTAATAAATAATCTGATGGGTGTTTTGAGCTGAAACTTTGCACATTCTGGAAGACACAAAACACTGATCTTACATCTTGAAAAAGGGGTAAAATAGGAGCCTTTTAAATTCAAATTCAGGTAGTTTGTGAAGACTTCAGCTCCAAAACACTCAGGGTCAGTGAAAGGGTCAGTTCACCCAAAAATCTACATTCACTCACTTTTTACTCTCCATCAAGCAGTTATAAACCTTAAGAGTCTCCTTCCTCTGTTGAACACAAAAGTAGATATTTTGAAGAATGTTTAAAACCGATAGTACTTCCATAGTAGGAAAAACAAACGCTAAGTCAATGGTTACAGGTTTCCAACATTCTTCAAAATATCTTCCTTTGTGTTTAACAGATGAAAGAGACTCGTAAAGGTTTGGAACCAGTGGAGGACGAGGAAATGACGAGAGAGTTTTTGGTTTTGGGTGATTTTACTGCATTAATAATATAGGCATCACGGTGGTGCAGTGGGTAGCACAGCAAGAAGGTCACTGGTTCATCAGTGTGTGTGTCTGTGTGGAGTTTGCATGTTCTCCCCGTGTTGGTGTGGGTTTCCTCCGGGTGCTCCGGTTTACCCCACAGTCCAAACACATGCACTATAGGGGAATTGAATAACTAAACTGGCCGTAGTGTATGAGTGTAAATGAGTGTGTATAGGTGTTTCCCAGTACTGGGTTGCAGCTGGAAGGGCATCCGCTGTGTAAAACATATGCTGGAATAGTTGGTGGTTCATTCCCCTGTGGCAACCCCTGATTAATAAAGAGACTAAGCCCAAAAAGAAAATGAATGAATAATTAACTGGCTTCTATTTATATTTAAATGCAGTCATTTTAACCATCTTTATTATTTACAACATTCTGACTTATTTTTTTGTTCCTCCTTTTAAACAATCTATCAGCAAAAGAGCTTTTATGTTTAAATTGGAATAATTGACCTGCTAACATCAGATCCACTGCATCATTAAGGTGTTTAAGCAATGTTTGCTGTCATATTGTACTGTAAACTGTACTTTTTTTCAGAGGATGTTGTTGTTTATGGGGTTTTTTGATGCACTGATCTGTACTTTTTTGTACTTTGAATATTTACGTATGTTTACCACTTCCCCTTTAGTTAATGTTTCGTTATTGTTTCATGGATGTTATGCAATTTATATTTTGTTTTTGTCTTCTTGGGTATGATTATAGGATTGGGATAAATTGTGGGACCCCCCCTTGTAAACGACATGGTGCATCTCAAGGGGTTAATCCTAATAAATAAATGAATACAATAAGACTAAAGCCTGGTTTATACTTCTGCGTAAAGTGATCGAAGTGAACCACGTCGCAAGCCTCGCACATAGGAGTGCGTTTCTGTTTTTCTGCAATACACTTCTGAAACACTAGCTGGCAGTAGGTGTTTATGTTCCTCTGTGTCGAGTTTCTTCGCTGGTGTTTTGTTTTTTTCTGAACACTTCCTTAATGTACAAGTGGCTCAAATTCGCTCATTTTGAGGCGGGAACCGGCGGACGTGCAACAACTTTAATCATGAGGTAAACACAAAACAACAGTCTCCATCCGGAGCTCCTTCACGGGACTCGCTGCATCGGGCACACGACTCTGACCTCCGCCCACACTCATCAGCGCTACCAAGTCGACCAATCACAGAGCTTGCGCTACGCGTATGCGTTACATTTTTTGAGAGGTGCGCGTCAACGTCGTCAAGGGGCTATGCATCCACACGTAGGCTGCGCCGTAGCATATGCGTGCGTTCGACGCAAAAGTATAAATCAGCCTTAAAAGTAAGACAGCAACAAACACACTGCTTTCATCTGTATGCACAGCATGTATATCAGAAGATAACATCCTACATATTTGTAACATTTTGTAGGGCGTCACAGTAGTGCAGTGGTTAGCACTGTGGTCTCACAGCAAGAAGGTCGTTGGTTTGAGTCCTGGCTGAGTCAGTGTGTGTTTCTGTGTGGAGTTTGCATGTTCTCCCTGTGTTGGTGTGGGTTTCCTCCGGGTGCTCCGGTTTCCCCCACAGTCCAAACACATGCACTATAGGGGGATTGATCAACTAAATTGGATTTTTTTTTTGGGGGGGTTTGTTTAAATCCGATTCATCGATTAATTGAAAAAATTATCAACAGATTAATCAATAATTAAAATAATAGTTATATGCAACCTTAAGTAGGATCACAGCCATAAACTGTAAAAGATATGGACGTAGTATTCGTGAAGTCACCCATAGGTTTCTTAAGAGCGCAAATGAAGTTACAAGTAGGCGTGGCCAACCGTCACCATTTTGTTCACGTGTCATTGCCCGTGGCCGGGGCTGACCAAAAAAGGGCAAAGAGGCGGAGCATCAGTTGAGCTACAGATGCCTGCTAACATTTTGGCTAGACTGGCTTTCCTATGGGAGAAACACTTAACACTTCATTACCTGCGACTCATTTGTGTTCTGACCACATGTGCTTGGCTGTACACTATATTAATAAAGTATTTAGTCTTTTAAAAACACTGCTGTAACACATTGAGCCACTAAACATTGTTCTTATGATGTTTTTCTACAGGAGGAAAACATGAATGACTTCCAAACACTTCAGATATAGTCTGTATTAGTAAATGCAGGTCTATTGATGAAATCCAGCACTAACACTGTATGACAACACTTCAGATGACTGTTCTAGAGCCTACAGCTAATCAATCTGTCAGATTCTGGAGTGCATTACAGCTCTAAAGACAAATATGCATGACAAATGGTCTTAAATAAAACAAATACACTTATAGATATTGTGTATAAGTATATAATTTCACTCACCTGGGAAAAGGAGGGCGCGTGAATGGTTTGTGAGCACAATTAAGTCCACACAGCATGCCATATCATTGTAAGGAAATAATCTCAAAAGGCAATTGACTGTGCAAAGCCACATAAAACACTCAAAAATACAATGTATATGCTCAGTTCAGTGGCTAATCAGCTGAGGTGGCGACAAGCGAGACCTAGCTGTCACTCAAGTGGCCACGCCCTTAATTAGGCAGACTTAATATAAACTAAACAAATGAATTATAAAAAAATTTCAGCCCCTCACAGTTTTCATGATGTGTAATATTAGCTATATGAACCAAAACCCTCTTTTCTACCAGGCTGTAAACATGTTTCTATCAGCTGTAAAATTGGCCAACTTAGCATTGCAGTCAGAGAACATCTGGAGCTCCTGGAGCCCCCAAAGGCCAGTCGATGACTTGCAGTTTCAGTTACTTCCGTATTGGCTTCACGAGGGAGAGCTCTGATTGGTGGTTGCTAGTGTGAGGGCGGAGTCAACATCTCACTCAAATGAGCTCCACCAACTGAAAACAACAAATAAACCAAGCCCCGCCTACATTCGCTCTTGAACCCAAAGTGGAGAAATGGCACAAAAAGAGCAGAGCAGCTTCTGTTTCATGACTACTTTATTTATTGAAACGTTTCCTTCTGCATTAAAACTCTCAGGAGTAACTAACAATCAGGGAGACCATCGCTGATCATCGGTTACACACTTTACATTAATACACACCTGCATCAAAACACTCCAGAAATGCATGAAGTCAAGTCTGCATAGCATCTCTGCAATAGACTCTCCACATGCATAGCACTTCTGACCCCAAAAATAATCAGTCCTTGACTAAATATCAGCATATATTAACCCGTCTCAGGCTTTCACTTCCAACAAAAACATGTGAGATATATATATTTAAAGAGATATGAGCTTATAGATGAAGGATAAACCACAGAGGTCATGTTTACAAGCATCTCAAACACTAGACATGTGTACATCTGCACTGCTTATTCCCAAACCAACCTCACTGTGTGTTTAAATTAGTGGCTAATTCATATAGAAAATTGATCTAATATATATGATGGGTGGCATGGAGGCTCAGTGGTCAGCACTGTGGTCTCACAGCAAGAAGGTCGCTGGTTCGAGACCCAGCTAGGTCAGTTGGCATTTCTGTGTGGAGTTTGCATGTTCTCCCCGTGTTGGCGTGGGTTTCCTCTGGGTTTCCCCCACAGTCCAAACACATGCGCTATAGGGGAATTGATCAACTAAATTAGCTGTAGTGTGTGTGTGTGTGTGTGTGTGTGTGTGTGTGTGTGTGTGTGTGTGAATGAGTGTGTATGGCTGTTTTTCAGTACTGGGTTGCAACTGGAAGGGCATCCGCTATGTAAAACATATGCTGGATAAGTTGGTGGTTCATTCCACTGTGGCGACCCCTGATTAATAAAGGGACTAGGCCGAAGGAAAATGAATGAATGAATATATACGATTTTTAGAACGCCCAACACACCATTACTAGGACTGAGCGCAGCATATGAAAACACCTTACAGATAGAGAGTTCATCAAATATAGCCATTAAATCTGAAAACATAAACTAGTTCAGACTCAAAGGGGCTAGTTCACCCAAAACTGTGAACATCTGCGGTTCATTTATTCACAAGATGTAGATACAACAATAATGAAGAGTTTAGTTCATATAATAAACATAATTGAAGTCTGTATTGAGTCTGTGTTAGAGAATGAACACAGTTTACTGCTTTATTACGTTTACTCTTCAGTTTCTCTCACATGATGACGGATCTGAGGTTGTATTATATCAGTAAAGAATGATTAGCTGTTGAATTGCTTTTCCTTTTGACATTAGATTATTCTGCTTCCCCCATAGGCTTTATTTCTGAAAACATCACAATATTTTGGCTTGTCTGGAAAATGCTTCTTGATTTGTGAAGTTTATTTATAAAGTAATTTGGAGAGGATCAGATGCTTATGATTGATCACAGCCGGTCCTGCATTATCCAATTTATGATTCACCAATCAGACGATTCCTAAGCCACTATAAATACCCTAAGGTCCATATCACAGCCATCTTCATTTTAAAGAATCCCCCCTTTACTCCTACTCCTCCTCCTTTCCTAGATGGGTGGCACGGTGGCCCAGTGGTTAGCACTGTTGCCTCACAGCAAGAACGTCACTGGTTCTAGTCCTTACCAAGCCAGCCGACGTTTCTCCAGTTTACACGTTCTCCCTGTGCTCACGTGGGTTTCCCCCTGGGTTCCCCGGTTTCCTCCCATCGTCCAAAAATAGGCAACTTAAGTTAATTGACTAATCCAAATCAGCACCATAGACATGCTCCTAGTAAGTAGTTATCTCTTAAGAGCAATCACTATCTGTTTATTAGCTACTACAGCAGGGGAGTTCTCCAGATCTACCTGAGCTCAAACTCCCCTCTCGCCTTACAAATTGGAGGGAGCCCCGGGCTCGAGGATCTTATGAGCTCAGGGCTCTCTCCCGGGACAGCATGCCAAACACGCTTTATAATCAATCATCAGCTAATGTGACTTCTTGAAAGTCCATTTTATTTTATATTTGGACTAGAAGCAAGACAAAAACTCTCAGTAAGAAACACATTTTTGCAGTGTTTTGTATTAAATTAAACATTAATATGAATTAGCCACTAATATACACAAAACTGTGACTCAGTGATGAACTGCAGCAAGATTTAGATTACTTTGATTTTTTTGTCTTGTTTCTAGTCTAAATATCTAAAAATTCTTAAATGAAGAAGAATTTTCTAGACGAGCAAAACATGTCTTGTTTTGAGAAATAATATGGCAAAATTAAGTGAGTTTGTCCTTAAAACGAGCAGAATAATCTGCCAATGGGGTAAGCAGAATAATCTTGTTTTTCCTTTTGACGTAAGATTATTCTGCTTACCCCATTAGCAGATTATTCTGCTCGTTTTAAGGACAAACTCACTTAATTTTGCCATATTATTTCTCAAAACAAGACATGTTTTGCTCGTCTAGAAAATTCTTCTTCATTTAGGAATTTTTAGATATTTGGACAAGAAACAAGACAAAAAAAATCAAAGTAAGAAAAGCAATTTTTGCAGTGTGTGTGTGTGTGTGTGTGTGTGTGTGTGTGTGTGTGTGTGTGTGTGTGTGTGTGTGTGTGTGTGTGTTTGTGTGTGTGTATGTTTGTGTCAGTTTTTAGACCATGAAGGCGCCGAAGAAGTTCTCGTTGGGCTCGTAGTGAACCAGTGAACTGTTGCTGACCTGCACAAACACATGATCTCCTTTATCCAGCTGGAAGACGCCGGCCAGAAAACTGCTGTCACGGCCGCTCAGAGATGAGGGCACGGAAAGAAACCTGCAGAAAACACACACACAACAGCGTGTTTATCAAGAGTGTGTGTGTATGATCAGAGTGTGTGTACTTAAACATTAACATAAAGTGCTCTAGGCTAGAGTTAAACAGCAGACGGCGCTCTAGGCTAGAATTAAACA
>CAIGQZ010001466.1:306239-318981 GCA_903798205.1 Danio tinwini | reverse complement strand
CTGTGCTAAAGAGTTTCTAGGGGGATTTTGGTACTCGGCCTGTCACACTACAAACCCCAATGGTGTGTATTTATGGGGAGAAGATGCCACCCATCACGCCATTGGTGTGTCCTGGTACAGCTGGAAAGGGACTAACGCTGTCAGTATGAAAAGCATCAGCATGAAGATCAAGCATGTGTCTTAGAAACATTATAGTGCTTTTGGAAGGGAAACATTTTCAGGTGTACCTGAAAAATCATGTCTTTGAAATGTATGGCTGATGATGTAATGGTATGATTTTTCACTCAAAGCTTCAATAAACTCCTGTAGTAAATGCAGACTTGTGCAAATGTGTGAGATTCTGTCTTGCCATCTTTTGAAACAATGTAAACGCATCCAGCATTAGCAAGATATACACCTGCTGGAACACTAGAAAAGTCTCTAGAATAACAAAGACCATAAAAAATAGTTCATGAATAGGTAGTGTTGATGGAAATGTCAAAAATCAACATCAAAAGTACATAACACTTTGATAATTGCGTTTTATAATTTGTGCACAGTACAAGAATTGTTAATGAGTACTGCACATGTTCTGACAATGTTTTCTCAAAGATAACACCAAACCAGACAAAAACAGCTTATAAATATGGTTGTTGCTCAAAGGCATACATCTCCGACTGGAAGTTAATGAGAATTCATTTATAATTTACCCATCATACTGTTTTATTAACATCTAGCCTAATCTAACCCTCACAGTAAATTAAAAACCGTAATTACTGTACAGTGTCACAAAGCTGTATCCCTTCTAGACTTTACTATTAAACACAAACAGATGGGTTATTTACTTAATGACTTTAAGGGTTATTAATTAAATGACTTTTCAGACTGAAGAGTGGTTAATCCTGGCAGAAACAAAACAAATGATAATTAAACCAAGCAGAAAGTCCAGAACTGTGACCAGGGGCGTTGCTAGACATAAAGCTCTACTGGGGCACAGTTCCCCCTCCAAAACAATAAATGATAATAATAATAAATAAATATATATATATCATTATAGTTATGATATCATTATTATTCCAAATAAATAAGAGAAATCTAAAAACACAAAAGTGGTAATGAGATAATTTAGGAAATCTTTTGCATGAATATTAATTTCATTTGAATGAAATTCTATAGACAATTCTATAGAATACAAAAAAAAATGTTTTATAGAATTATCTGTTGTGTGTTGTCTTAGACTCGACTCATGGCCGAGAATTAGAATTTTGTCCACTTGCAAAACTCACTGTGTGCCAACACCTCCACATAGAAGATTGTTACATGAGCGGCGCGGCTATTTTTGCAGCGCACATGTTCTCAACCGGGAGCAGAGCAGCACGTCAGTGTCCAGTATTAATAAATACACTTGCATATGAAGTAAATCACATCTCAAAGCATTTACTGGGGCACTGCCGATTTTTACTGGGGCACAAGCAACGCCCCTGACTGTGACCGACCGATGGAGAAAAGTGAGCAGTTCTGTCCAATGGTCATGCATTAATAACGTGGATTCTACAGTATTGTGTTCTTCTACATTGTTGACTTTTTTAGTGAGTTTCAGTGTCTTAAATTTGGGGATATTTTACCAGCATAACTGACTCTAGCATTGTTTTTAGATAAACAAGTGAACTTGGCTTGTTTCTTAAATATCTACAAACATATTATGGTATTTTTAACAGAGTCGAAAACGTCTGTACAGCTCCTTTATTGATTTTATATGAAATTGTATAGGGATAGTGATTATGGAGAGAGATTGTCGATTTATGAGCAGATGAATTCCTTGGTTAGTTTTTCGCATGTCTACTGTGGAGACGAACAGATGCACACTGACAAAGAAAAGCCTTTCATTGCTTGAGTTTATTGAAGATTATTATTGATTAATTTCATTTTAAAGTGACCCAAAGTAAAAGAAAACAATGACTGATTTACTACACAGTTTGCAAGTTTTGTCATTGACAGAGCAAAGGAAACCCTTAAACCAGGGGTGTGCAAACTCGGTCCTGGAGGGCCGGTGTCCTGCATAGTTTAGCTCCAACTCTGATCAAACACACCTGCTTATAGATAATTAGTGATCTTGAAGACACTGATTAGCATGTTCAGGTGTGTTTAATTAGAGTCGGAGCTAAACTACGCAGGACACCGGCCCTCCAGGACTGAGTTTGCCCACCCCTGCCTTAAACCATAAACTCATTGTTTTGCTTTTTGTTTTTTCAAACATTTAAGACAGGTTTGATCTTCATGGTGATGGATTTCATACCAATCGCATAATTGCTCTTCCAAGCATACCAAACATCTCCAATGGCAAAAATGGTGGCATCTTCTCCCCACAAGTACACACCATTAGGGTTTGCATGGTGACAGGATCCATACCAAAATGCCCCGAGATAAAGTTTGGCGCAGCTCTTGTCAAAGGTGTCCTGGTCCTTGTCAAAGGTGCTGAACTTCATTTCATTGTGGTAGGCCAGAGAGTCGCCTGCAGGGAAGAAGAACATCATTGAGGACATCATGTGTATGTTTACTCAACTGTGATTTAAAAAGTGCCATACCTGCTCCTCCATCCTTGAATCCTGAAACTTGCAGTTTATACCCATCAGTTTCACAACCCACAGAGAAGGACGAGTACTGAGCGAAACCTTTCCTTCCAGTAAAGTCCTCCAGATCCACTCTCAGCATGAACTTCTTGTGGCGTGTCAACTGGTAGAGGTTCTCTAGTCCTGTTTTCACACACACACACACACACACACGTGAAGATTATGTTGAACCAAACATTGGACCTAGACATCCAAACAAACCCACCCAGCCAGTATTCTCCCTCCACATTCCCGAATCCTCTCTTGTACTCTCTCCACGGCCGATAGAAATTCACGCTGCCGTCCATCCTCCTCTGAATCACCTGTGACGGGTTTAAATACAATATGATTCTTCGTGTGTGTTCTGGTGAGTGTTTGATTATCTGAAGTCACACTCGTACCGTCCATCCTCCTTTGTCTTCATCTTTCCCATCTGAGACCATCTGACAGTAAACCCAGACTGGAGCATCACCGGCTGGATGAATGGTGTAAATCCCACTCAGAGTTTGTTCTGCTTTTTTAAGGTCAGAACAATCGACAGGCGAGTCTTCATCCTGAGTGCATCCATTCACCAGAACAATCGAGAGAAGAGCCACCAAAAACACCATCGACTACACAGGAGAGAAATAGATGAGTGTGATGGAAAACAGGAATATAGAGTTTACTGATTAACTTACTGCCATCATCATCTCTGCTCAGTTGATCACAGCGGAAATCAGTTTTATCTAGATGAAAACAACACCAAAACTGTTCATATCAACTGTTTTGACATTATTTCCTTCAAAATAGTGCAAGTAGCAGTAACTCACCGTTTGTGTTGCTCAATCAAACTAACACTCTTTATATCTGCAAGAATCTCAGGCTCCACCTGTTACAGTACATGTTTACCTTAGAAAAACATTGCACATTATTATGCAAATAAAAAATGACATCTGTTATGATTTGAGCAAGTTTAATATGCAGCGACAGACACTTTCTTTATTTTCTTTAAGTAAGTCTGAATCTGGCCAATTTTGTACACAGATGCATTTTCTAAAGTGTAGGTTCTATTCACGATGAATTGTGGATTTCATTAAAGTTCTCTGTGTTGTTTGACTGCTTTAAGTGCCTTATCATCATATTACTTACACTTATTGCTATCTAGTTATTATTATTCTCAAATGCAAGTTTTTGGCATTTCTGGATTCTGCAACCTGGGTGTCCCACCTTTGTGGTGCCAAAACGAAACTTCAAGAGTTCACATTAGCTGATGATTGATTATAAAGCGTGTTCATCATGCTGTCCCGGGAGAGAGCCCTGAGCTCATAAGATCCTCGAGCCCGGGGCTCCCTCTTGTTTGCAAGGCGAGAGGGGAGTTTGAGCTCAGGTAGATCTGGAGAACTCCCCTGCTGTAGCAGCTAATAAACAGATAGTTATTGCTCTTAAGAGATATCTACTTACTAGGAGCATGTCTATGGTGCTGATTTGGATTAGTCAATTAACTTAAGTTGCATGTTTTTGGACGGTGGGAGGAAACCGGGGAACCTGGGGGAAACCCACGTGAGCACGGGGAGAACATGTAAACTCCACACAGAAACGTTGGCTAGCTTGGTAAGTACTAGAACCAGTGATGTTCTTGCTGTGAGACAACAGTGCTAACCACTGCACCACCGTGCCAGCCCAAACCATTTTTAATCTCTAAAAACACAAAGGACTGGTGAGAGGATATACAAGTGCTTATTTTCTCCCTTACAACACATCCTGGACAAACACAGACTTAACAAACAATCATTAATCAAACAAAAGCTTTGTGAATGTTTTGATCAAATGATGTTTGATTGTGATGTTTTTCTCATCTTAGATGATCAGGTGATTGCCATTCATTATTCTCATGAAGGATTTCTCCAGAAATACAGTTTCTTATGTCTGTTCCCAGTGTATTGGATGAAAAAAAGTACATTTACATTTAAGAGCTCAAAGGAATAGTTCACCTAAAAATTATTTACTCACTAATGACTCTCCCTATAAAACTCTCCCTATGAATTTCTTACTTCTGTTGAAAACAAAAGACGATATTTTAAAGAAATGCACATGATGCAATGGACTTGTTTTTGGTGTTTACATGAACATGACAAAGGTGGCATTTTCAAAACCTTCCACTTTGTAACGTATGCGTTTTCAGTCCCAAAAATAACGCTGTCATGCAATTCAAGAGTTCACATTAGCTGATGATTGATTATAAAGCGTGTTTGGCATGCTGTCCCGGGAGAGAGCCCTGAGCTCATAAGATCCTCAAACTAGGGGCTTCCTCCCGTTTGCAAGGTGAGAGGGGAGTTTGAGCTCAGGTAAATCTGGAGAACTCCCCTGCTGTAGATAATGAACAGATAGTGATTGCTCTTAAGAGATATCTACTTACTAGGAGCATGTCTATGGTGCTGATTTGGATTAGTCAATTAACTTAAGTTGCCTGTTTTTGGACGATGGGAGGAAACCGGGGAACCCTGGGGGAAACCCACGTGAGCACAGGGAGAACATGTAAACTACACACAGAAATGTCGGCTGGCTTGGTAAGGACTGGAACCAGTGTTGTTCTTGCTGGGAAGCAACAGTGCTAACCACTGGGCCACCGTACCACCCATCTAGGAAAGGAGGAAGAGTAGGGGTGGAAGGGGGGATTCTTCAAAATGAAGATGGCTGTGATATGGAACTGAGGGTATTTATAGTGGCTTAGGAATCGTCTGATTAATGAATCATAAATTGGATAATGCAGGACCGGCTGTGATCAATCATAAGCACGTGATCCTCTCGAGATTACTTTATAAATAAACTTCACTTAAATAGACAAAATGTACAAAAGGTTTCCATTTTGGCTGAATACATAGTTGTGTATACGTGACTGTCCTGTAAGCAAGCATTAATGATTTGAACTTGATTCGAGCCTCGACCGGGAACCAACGCAGAGAGATAAAGAGAGGTGCAACATGGGCTCTCATTAAAGACCAGACCAGCTGCAGCATTCTGGAGCACCTGTAGAAGCTTAAGAGTCCAGCTAGAAGAGCACTGCAAGAGTCCAACCTTCCGATGACAAGAGCTTGGACTAAAAGTTGTGCAGCATGATCTGTTAAGAAGGGTCGAATTTTTCTGACGTGCAAACTTGCATGAGAGAGCTGTGTTAGCAGTTTGCTCTTTGAAGGACAGCTGATTATCCAGAATCACCCCAAGATTCCTTACCAAAGTACATTGGGTAATAGTGGATGGTCCTATCTGGATTGAGAAGTTGTGTTGAATGTGTGGAGTTGCAGGGAAGACAAGAAGCACTGTCTTTGCCATAGTAAGCTGTAGGGGATGGTTTTCCTCCAGGCAGAGCGAGATCCTTGCAGCTACCGTTGGGTCATCAGGATAAAATGAAAAATGGAGCTGTGTGTCGTTAGCATAACGATGATGAGAGAACCCGTAAGATTGGTTTAGGTACTCCAGTGGACAGATGATGAGCTTTGGATACCTCTCCTCTCCAGGCAACGACCTGCCGGTGAGGTCAGACTCCAACCAGTAGAGCGGGGTTTCAGTGATGCTCATCGAGGAGAGGGTGGACAGCAGAATCTGGTGATTCACTGTATCAAAAGCAGCAGACAGCTCCAGTAAAAGCAGAATGGTTGATTTAGAACCTCCTTTGGCAATCCGCAGGGCTTCAGTGACCGAGAGCAGTGCAGTCTCAGTGGAATGAACACTTCTGAAGCCTGATTGGTTTGCATCCAGCAGATTGTTGTGGCCTAAAAATGTGGAAATTTGGTTGAAAGCAGCCCCTTCCAGTGTTCTGGCAATAAATGAAAGGAGAGAGACTGGTCTGTAATTTTCAATTTTTGAGCTGTCACGTGATGGATTTATGAGCAGTGGGGTTATCTCTGTTATTGCAGAGTGAAGTGTTAATGATGTGCATTAGGGCCAGCACTATGGCCAGGGAAATGTCCTGCGGGATGTGTGAAGGGAATGGGTCCAGAGGGCAGGTTTAGGGATGAGCTGAGAGGAGAAGTTTGGATACTGTTGAGGGCTTTGTTTGATGGAGATTTGGGATGGACGTGGTGTGAAACAGACTGTTGATTTGAGTGTTTTTTGTGTAAAAAAGAAGGTCAAATCATCAGCTGACAAAGAGGTGGTAGAAGCTGGCGAAGGAGGACAGAACAGGATCCTGAATAATATACAGGTGTAAATGCAATGAAGAAAATGAATAAAAAGTAAATGCAATGAGAAAAACAAGTTCTAAGTCAACAATGATGTTATCTTAGATGGTTAATATTGCACCTTAACAATGCACTAAGAGTATGTTTGTTCATATAATCTTACATAAAGCAAGAACTCACAGGATCTGTAATTGAGCCAAAGTTGTAAAAATACACAGGCAAAGCAAGATTATAACACCACTGAAGGATGCAAAATATTGGTTCAGTCTTAGTTTGACAGCAAGACTGAGTTAAAACAAACAGCGTGAATTACCTTTTATTGATCTTTGATTCGGTTGAACACATGGTGCTTGTGAATATATTCATGCAGAATTAAAATGTTATGTTGTAGATTTATGCTTAAATGTGTCGGAAATGCACAATGAACCTCATTATAATGAAGCGCTTGTAGAGTTTTCCAATTATATATTTATCATATCATTTGGCATTTATATAGTCTTAATAAACCTATATACTGTACACTCTCAGAAATAAAGGTACAGGAGTTGTCACTGGGGTGGTACCTTTTCAAAAGGTACACATTTGTACTTGAAGGGTCCATATTGGTACCTCAGAAGTATATATTAGTACCTACAAATTTTAAGAGGAACACTTTTGTACTTCTTAGCTACCAATATGTACCCTTGAGGTATTAATATGAACCTTTTAGGTACAAATTTGTACCTTTTGAAAAGGAACCACTCCAGTGACAGCTCACGTACCTTTATTTCTGAGAGTATAGGCCGAAGTGAATTTCTAAAAAATATACTATTTGCCATAGTGTACTCCAAATCTGTGTAGAGACATCTCCAAGATGATCCAGAGAAAATATCTCAGCAGTGTCTGAATATCTGTATGAATCAGACTTTTTCCTTTTTAATATGTTTGGAAAGACTTTTTGTCCTTGTCATATGGAGTGAAAATGTTATGCGATAAACATTATATTGTCAGCATACAGTTACAACGTGAACGAAAAGAGAATCATTTTGTGGAGGACTTAATCTTTAAAATTGTGTAATTGTAGATTGCTTTAGTGTTTATTAATTGTTCTCACTCTAGTTTGAATGTTTTTGGATATTTGGGTTGTGTGTGTTTATGATTTATATTGTATTTATGATTTCATTTAGATATTTTAGATATTTTTATATAATTTTAGATAGTTTTTAAATGATAATGATTATTATTTCTTTGGCAACTATTTGAAACGAGCCACTGATAGTCACAGTTTCCTCATCATTGAGGGTAAATTCAGATTAATGTTACAGAAGTGGAAATTAAAACTTGTAAACAGTTGAGAAAAGTAAGAAAATGATCTGCATAATGTACCAAACATATAATTTTTATTTTAAAGAGCTCCTATTATGGGTTTTTAATAATGACCTTCATGTAGTGTGTAACAGCTCTTAGTGAAGTGTAATATCCAGCTAAAGCTTAAATCTGAAAGTGGACAGTGTTTAAAACTATGAATTCATCTATAAAAGAGTCGACTCATAGTGCTTCAAATGACTCGTCTTCATAACGAGTCTTTAGCCGTTTCGGTGTGACGTGGATACGAAACATAAGCCCCACTCACTAACACAGCAAATACAAACAGATCCTGAAGTCATGAGTTTGCAATGTTGTTTGCATTTAAAGAACATTACATTTTTCTGTGTGAAATACAAGGGATTTTATAGATACTAGTATTGAACCGTTCATTCCAGCGCATTCACGTGAGAGTAGGCTATGAAAGCTGTTTGCATGTCCAATCTGCCTGTGGGAGTCAGTTCCAGCCAAACAGTGAGAACAGCGCCTACTAGAGTCACAGAATACAATGGAGTTTGGCAACGCGTGCAAAATAAGGCCAGTTTATTAGGTACGCTAGGCTTTGGGCTGGTGCACAGCACTGGAAGGCTCAGGGTAAGCACGATGGGAGCCCACAAAGATAGCTTGCCAGAGGACAGAGGAGGAGCACTACAACCCCCTTGCTGGGGATGTACAGGTAAGAGAACATATAACGCTTCATGCAAGAGATGCCACTGCAATGACTGCAAATAGAAATGATTACAGCTGAGAAAGTAGAAAAGCTCCAAAATGAAAGATAATTAATGAAATCAGACCTGCCCATGACACATTTCATAGGTGTAAGTAAATAACTGCCTCCTCGTTTTCTCTAGCTTGTAAAGTATGTATTTAATTGTGTTGTTGCTTGTAACCACTTGCAGTATATCAGGTTAACTCTATATTCCCATATCTCGTCTAATGCCACGTTGAAAACGCGACGTGTGCTGCTTTGTTTACAGATTTAAATGAGTTTGTGGTGTTTAACTGCACTGCTTTCAGCTCTGAGGTGTCTGAATAACACTGTTGAGAAGCGGGTACTGTTTACTGTGGTGTTAGTAAGTTTACAATGAAGCGTGTTTCGAGCGTCCGCTGCAATCGGATCCTATACCAATGTTGGCGACCCGCGGGCTTGATAAACCATGTCTCACTCTGAACGCTGTCGACCAATGGCAACAGGCTGTCATCGGTCCAATCAGTGCAGATTAGCTTCGCGCTAAGCAGGGGTTTGGGAACAAATGAATCACTGAACGATTCATATGGGAGTCGCTGGGATAATTAGATAAAAATAAGTGAAGTTTCACAAACTAATTTGGAGAGGAGCACGTAAAATGATTGAGCACGTCTGGCTTCTCATCTGTAATCAGTAATAATCCAATCAGAATGATCCAAGTTTACTATATATGGATCATTTTCTCCCTACTGCTCTATCTTCGTTTTGGAAGAATCCCCCCTTCCACCCCATCTCCTCCTTTTCTTCCCTTTTTCTAAGGGGAGCTCTCGAGACCTACCTGATCTCGGATCCCCTGATATGCTTATTGACCGGGCGGGAGCCTTGAGCTCAAGTATCTCCGAGCTCAGGGTTCTCTCCCGGGACAGCATGCCAAACCTGCTTAAATGCTAAGCATATCTAAGTGGGAACTCTTGAAATGCAGATTATAAGACCATGAATGTGTTTTTGACCTTGCATACATATCAGTATCCATATGACCCCTTTTAATGCATAGTAGGGACTCTTTAAAGAATGTAAAGCAGCCAGTATATTAAACAAATTAGAAAGTTGTAATAATACAGAGTGCCTATATAGAGCTGCAGTTCATTTACTCTAAGGCCTGGTGAGCTGCATGTTTCTGTATGAATAACAAGAAAACAAGAAGAAGCTGTTCTGACAGCGCCCTCTGTTGGTCAAAACAAATAGGGAACGAGCACATTTCACACAAAAAATGTTGCTGCCTTAAATTTTTAATGTTAAATCAAATAAAACTTACAAGTAATTTCAACATACATTGTAAAACACAATAAGTGAAGGTTACTTTACTTTATAAGTTAAGGCAACTCAAACCAATTGAGGAAACCGATTGCTACCAACCATTTGAGTAAAAATAAAATCTATATAAGTACTGTGAACTTACTCCATTTAAGTTGAAGTAATGAAGTATTTAATTAACTCATTACATTCAACACTGAGTTTAAAACTCTTTTCAAATGAGTAGAATTAACTTTTAGTCAATTTAGAGTTAACGACACTCATTTCATTTAATGAAGCTGACTGTTGGGTTTTACAGTGTACATAAAGTAAACTAGACTTAGAGTCATGATTAAAATCAAAATGTACTCTAATTTTTATATGTATATATTAGAGTGCTTTGTATAAACAATGTGTCTGTGCACTTCATTATTTAGTAAAAATTCATTTGCTCTCAAAATTGAGTCAAATACCACAACCTTCCCTCCTCTCGAAATGACTTTTCTTCACTTCTGGTCACTTGGAATGCCTTTAGGGCGGAGACTGTCAGTATTTTATAGGGCGGGGCTATCAGTGTGTGTCTCATTTCTGCTCGTTCAATCGTCCAGTCTTCCTTCATTTTGTTCTCAACACCTGTCTCTCAATAATCCAGTCAGTTCCCAAAGATGAAAATCTAGTACTGCCCCGCCGTTTTAAGTGGATGTATCTTAACTTCTTTTAAGATTAACACTTAAAATAAAATATTTACTAACGTAACATTTCAGTATGATGATTCCAATTAAAATAGAATATTGAGAAGGAGCGGGATTTTATTTTGAGCCATGCCTCTCACTTTTTACCCCAAGCAAACTAAAGCCGCGGTCACACTGGACTTTTCTCCTCATAGACTTCCATTCATACGCACGCGAATGCATCAGACTGGAAACGCAGGGTCATGCGTCAGAGTTTTGCAGGTTGCTGCGGTGCAAAGTTCAAGCTTGGTGAACTCTGACCTGTGAAATCTCATCACTTGACTGCGTGAGACCAATCCAGGATCAAAACATGACCTCTCTGAACAGAACTTTAAAACATGGAGCAATCGCTCGCTTTATTAATGTCTAATCATCTTGTTTAATCCCGCCCCTTTACGCAGCGCCGTACCACAGAATTTCACAAGCTCAAACTCTAGTGTGATCACAACTTAATGGTTGGAGGGGTGTGGCTAAGCATTTTTCACCCAATCAGAATCATCAGAGAACAGCCATTTCAGATTGGAAGCAGATGGTCAAATTTTAGCTAAAGATTAACAAAAGTGAATAATTGTTTATCAAGGAAATGCACTAACATGCAGAAGTTGATTAGTTTTAATGGTTGTTTTACTTAGTAGCATAGTTAGGAAAATATGACTAACCAATAAACATTGTCATACAGTGAGAACAATTTTAGATGTTCAGTTTCTAAGACATGGGTTTGATCATCAAGCTGAGAGATTTCATGCTGACGCTGAAACTGCCCTTCCAGGTTGACCAAACCACACCAATGCCAGAATGTGTGTCATCTTCTCCCCATAAATACACACCATTGGGGTTTGTGTTGTGACAGTATTTGAACCAAAATGCCCCTAGAAACTCTTTGGCACAGTTATCTCCATAGGCGTCTTGATCTTTGTCAAAGGTGGAGAACTTCTGATCATTGTGATCAGTCAAAGAGTCGCCTGTGGACAAAAAAAAATCATAATTGAGGACAACTTAACAAAAATTAGTTTCATGAGTATGATTGAAAGTGTCGTACCTGCTCCTCCATCCTTAAACCCAGAAACCTGCAGTCTATAACCTTCAGCTTCAGAACCCACAGAGAAGGACGAGTACTGAGCGAAACCTTTCCTTCCTTCAAAGTCCTCCAGATCCACTCTCAGCATGAACTTCTTGTGGCGCGTCAACTGGTAGAGGTTCTCCAGCCCTGTTCACACACACACACACACACACACACACACACACACACACACAAAGAAAATGTTGAGCCAAACACTGGACATTTGTCATGAAGTGAACTCAAGAGTCAAGCAGCATCAGGATCCAATTCAAACATGTATTTATTACTTAAATTGTACAGAAAACTGAAACACCAGAGAATTGAGGAACAAACCTAGGAAGAGTTCAGAGAAACCAGTGAAACGAGGACAAAACAGGACACAAAAAAAACAAAGCATGAACTAACAGCCCACTTCCACTGAGGCATATGGTTCAGTACATTATAGTGCAATACGCATTTATGTCCATTCCCACTGTCAAAGGTACCAAAAACTGAACCTTGACTGAAAGGACACACTGTAGGATGAAATCTAACAATCTTCATTTTATCAGAGTTATGGTGGTCTTTCTCTAAAGTAAACAGCACATGCATTTGATATGTTGTTATGTATTGCAAAGGCATTTAATTTTCAGTAAAGGTTACAAGTTCAGACACGACCCATAATAAGACTCACCCAGCCAGTATTCACCCTCAGTGGTCCCGAATCCTCTCTTGTACTCTTCCCATGGCTGATAGAAGTTAATGCTGCCATCCGTTCGTCTCTGAAACACCTGTGATGGATTGCATTTATCATTCTGAAGGCCAAAATAATTTATAATTATTAATATGTGTATGTTTCCCTACCGTCCATCCTCCATTCTCTTCATCTTTCCCATCTGAAA
>CAIGQZ010001466.1:240906-251220 GCA_903798205.1 Danio tinwini | reverse complement strand
TAATCCACATCAATTAGGCCCAATCCCCCACTAGGGGGCGATCTGTGTAACCCCGTAATCCACATCAATTAGGCCCAATCCCCCACTAGGGGGCGATCTGTGTAACCCCATAATCCACATCAATTAGGCCCAATCCCCCACTAGGGGGCGATCTGTGTAACCCCATAATCCACATCAATTAGGCCCAATCCCCCACTAGGGGGCGATCTGTGTAACCCCGTAATCCACATCAATTAGGCCCAATCCCAATTCTATTTTGTACCCCTTCCCTTTGGCCCTTGAAACAGAGAGTTAAGAGGGAATTGTGTTATTTTTAGGTGTTTATCTGCAGAAAATCACTGAAGGCATATATTATGTTATCATGATGATCTAATGTGGTAATAAGATCATAACTCTACTGTGCATGTACACAGTGGCCATATTCATCATGTAAACACACGATAACAGCATTAACATTATAGCAGACACTGTAAACACTCAGACACTAGACTGCTCTGACCGGGTGTTGGAGTGTCAGGATGTTGTGGGACTGCTGTACAGGAGTTATGATTAGGGATTATAGATCGACAAATTTAGCGGCTTTTATTTTAAAAGGCATGATGGTAAAACATGAATGCGATTATGAATATAATAAAACATGTGCTTGTGTGTTGTAAAAATTCGTAAGAATGACTAAAAATACTACGTTGTGGATCTCTACTTCCGGGTGCAGCTTTCCTGCTGTTGTAGCTGGTGTATTCTGGGAAATTTTCTCACCCCTTGGTTTCAAGTGTGGTGCTGAAAAATCTGTTTCGAGAGGAATCTAGCCCTTCCCCTTAGCCCTACGCCTTCAATATAAAGAGAACTGGGACACCACTACCCCCTCATGGGAACGCACAAAACAAGGGGTAGGGGGAAGAATTAAGATTGGGCCTTACTCTGCTTCACTCAGATCGCCCCCCAGTGGAGAATCACTGAACAGCTTTCACAGTTTCTACCTGATCTCAGGTCAGTTTTCAGAGTTTCTAGATTAAATAAGTATAAATAATAGCAGACAGTCTCTTGTCGAGTCATTTAGCGGAGCACATTATGGAACAAACAATACAAAGGCCTGAACAGTTATAAAAGAACATAAGGTAATATTTAATCATATCAGACAATAAATGACACATGATAAAGTGCATCTATAGGGTACAGACGGCAATTTAAAGACAGGAAAATGTGAAGAAGTCCATTCAAATACATGCTTTGCCCGAGTTTGCTGCATTTCCTCAGGTGTCGCGCCAGCACGAGCCGCTCGAACACTTCGACACACTGAACAGTTTTGTACAGAAATGGGTTCAGTTGACTCGCAGCTTCATTCCTCCATCAGTGCTGCTCAACACATTAAACTACGGCACTATACACAACATCACAAACCTTTAATTATCAAAAACTACAGAAAATTCCTTCAAATTACAGACGAACACAGCAAAACCCTGACCCAACACACACACACACACACACACACCCATCATCATTTAACCGTGATTAAAAATGTTGTGTATGTCTGTCACAGAAGAGTGTTTAATCAGACGTCAGTCACACACACTTTCAAGTCAAAGTCAGCAAATCTTGGCCAGAAGCTGCCCCAGTAAAACTTTAATAAACTAAAAGGATATTTACAGCTAACAGACTGCGAGTGTGTCAGAGAGTGTTTCAGCTGTCGCTGGACGCCAGCATCTCCCTGTTCTCCTTCAGCACCAGCCGTCCTCCATTCTCCAGCTTCGCTTCTGCATCACGAGCCCTGCGAGCCTGACACACACACACACACAAACACCAGCTCTATCCTTCAGTCTGGGAACAGATCTCGGATCAGTCTGAACTGACCTCAGATAATTTGGTTCTTCAGTCTAGTTTGTGATAAACTGATCTGAGATCAGGGGCCTGTTTCAGAAAGGAGGTTAAGTGAAAACATCTGAAATGTTGTTTTGGTCATTCTAAAACACCTGAACCGTTTCAGTATTAGTGTAAATTATTAATGAGCTCCAGAGCGTCTGCAGCGTGTTGAGAGCGTCTGTTCTCCGCATCTCATGTCTTCAAACGCCGCCACGTGTTCATTGTGTGTCAGTCGTCTTCTGAGACACAAGTACATTTAGCCTGTAAAATAAAGAACAGACGCAGCTTCTTCTACCGCAGTAAATTCTGTTTTTACTGTTGATAATCAGGAAATGCCGATTTTGTTGTCTTTGATTCATTGGATGGAAAAGCTGCTTCATTCGCACATCTTTTATATGTTATTCCAGTTTTGAACATAAATTTAATACATATTTTTGGATGGAAACAGCTAGTGCCTATATTTCAGTCACACAAAGAACAAAGTCACGTACGAGAATGGCTTGTCCTTTTATAATGAATAATTATCTAAAATTCACTGACCTTCCACATGTACTGTATAGAGGTGTGACGAGATGCGAGATTGGGTTCACGAGAACGAGACGACATGTTTACACGATTTTTAAGAAATCCTCAATGATGAAATATCTGAATGGTGCTTTCTTTAAATCAACTTGTAATGAATGTTATTTTACTTCTATTAATGAATTATACGCAGTAATGGACATGCAAACACTGATCAATATTTTGCTAATAGTCGATGTGAATGGAAAATAATCTTTTTTTATATTTAATTTTAAATATTTGCTAAATATTTGCTAATATATGAATGGAAAATAGATTTTTATTCAACTAGAAAAAAAAATCACAAAATACAAAACAGTTTAGGTGCTTTTTAAAAACATTGTTATGATGGTATTTTATTTCTATTTAAATGATTTCTGTCATAAAGGACATGCAAACACTGCTAAATATTCAGCTCTAAACTCTACCGACTGGCTTCTCCCCTGTACAGTTTCACATGATATATTAAACTTATTTCCACACACTGAAACAAATATATGTCATTTAGTGTATTTGATTTTAAATTTAATAAATGAGTTTCACTTTCATTCAGCAAGATTTCATTCAGGCCCCGTGACTCACTCTGAGCTCCTGATGTGATCATGTGAATATGAAGGACTGATAGGAGAGTTGTTTTAATGGAGTTTGATGCTGCACGCAGAATGAAAATTAAAATTCTGCTTTTCCCGGACAGTATAAACGTGTGTTCTGTGATGATGATGTGACGATGAGTCTCCAGGAGTTCATTCAGTGTGTGTGTGTGTGTGTTTGTTTGCGTGCGCTTAGAGATGTGTGCGTCTGTGGTGCTTTACTGACTCGCTAGGTGTGTAGGTCCTGTCGTAAAATGCGGCTAAAAGTCCTTCACGGTGTAAATAGTTTGATTACGGCGTTAACATGTCTGCACTTCAATAATGCGACTAAAATAGGAATACACGTCTTAATTCCATTTGTGTTTACGACGATTATGCCTTTCAGCATATCTGAAGTGCTATTACACTGCATGGATATGAACCATAATGTGTGAGGCTGTAGTTGTAGCCTGTGTTGGATGCGGCACCTGCTGAACTCCGGTGAAAAAAGCGGTTACGTCACACCCGCCCGCCCACCCAACCGAGTGACAAGCGCAACTCTGAGGCAAGCCTGGGTTGCCAGGTGTCTCCATCATAACATTACAACTCACGAGACATATTTTCACCTCGATGAGAAATCTCACCACGATTTAATCTCGCGAGATCTTGTAGTACGAGATCTTATCATACCCTTAGTACTGCAACTAGATTAATGGGATTATTATTCGTTCTAAAAACAGACACACAAGTGCACTTTTACATCTATTAAAACTGATCAACGTGTATAAAAGTGGGAACGTGTGTACAAATTTTATAAACGTCACACATTACATTACTTTTTTATTATTTCCCACACTATTACTGTCTCTGTCTCACTGATGCAGTGCTGTTGCTGTATTTAATAAAGGCTCATATTTGCTGTAACTGCATGAGCACATCAAGTTCAGCTGGAGATGCTGGTCTCTGTTTTTCAGATGTTGCCATGGTCACTTGTAAAATCTGCGCTCCATTGATGATGCATTTATATAGTCATGGTGTGCGCGCTTAACTCTGGGTTGGTGTACTTTGTAAGTTGATTGACCCAACTCAGATCAGCTATTCTGAAACCCAAAACTCTGAGTTTTTAATCTCTCAGTAAACCAACTCAGAGTTCAAGTTTACACTCAGAGTTGGTTGAACCTCGTTACTGAAACAGACCCAATATCTCTAATAACAGACAGACATTATGATTTTATAAGTCTGTTTTACATAAACCTTATACACATTTGCATATTAGGAGATTATATTACTGAAATTAATGTAAAAATGTAGTTTAGTGTGCACAATCACTCACTCACCAACGCACACACTCACTCCGATATACACACACACAGACACAGGGTGTCTGTGGATGGAAACTCTTGTTCAGAAGTGTGAAATCTGCTGAAGGATGTTTACTGCAAAAACTGCTTTAGCTTCATGTTGAGCTTCAGTTTAGAGCCGTTAAATGACTGATCACAACTAATCACATACAAAACAAAACCGCATCAACATCACCAAAGGGGAGTCAGTCTGAACAGAGGGGTTTTAACCTTTATAGAGCATTTTTATGTGTCAATAAGATTTGTCAGCAACAATCATCACATCTGCTGAATCACAGACAAAGATGGGGCCAAATGAAGACCCAGAATCAGCCCAGAGTGGACGAAATGACCCAACAGCACACATGGGTTAAAGATACAAATATAGAAAAGAAGACTGAGTGATGATAAGAAACAAACGCATTAAAAGGGTGTCTGGAGTTGCGTCTAATCTCCACATCAGTAACTCCACCGTGTCTCCACCGTATAAATGCTGTAAGTAGAACACACACACACACACACACACACACTCACTCTCTTGCTTCTCTCTCAGGCTCTTACACATGTCTCCGCTTTGGGGATTGATTTGGTTTTTATGGTCGGTGTTAAACTTCTCTTTTAAGCTGTTTTAATTTTTTGGGAAGGACACTGTATAACTGCAGGTTATCTGTGTTTATATACTCTCCACCATATACACTAGAGCTGCATGATAGATTATTGATTTATATCCGTCATATATCGTTTGAGCATTGATATCAGATTAGATTATTAAAAAGTAAAGATATTATGAAATATTAGTATGTTTCATTATTTCTATGATGATGTCGGTGGTGTTTTACATTTGATTGTTCAACTTGAACACTGTTAGACTCCCCACAAAGCCATAAAGCACCGTTCATTTGCTAATTTTTGCTGGTAATTTGTTATAATTAATGGAGATCCACTGGATGCAAAAAGACCTGCTCATCTCGGTCAATCTAAGGGAATGATCTGTCCAAATAGAGCTGTTCAAACCGTCAAATCATATTCATATCGCAGCAAAGCAAAATATCCCAATGTCAGATTTTTCCAGTGTTGCGCAGCCCTAATATACTGTGAGACAAGCATCAATTCACAAGATGACTATTCATTTGTGATTGGAGGATTTTGTAGGCGAGCGCATCTGCATAAAATATGCAAAATTATACAACAATATATAAAATAAAATCAGCTGCAGATGCTTTGAAGAAAGTGGTCAACAAATGCCAAATTCCCCCATCAGAAATGAGACCTTTTATCAGTGTTTACATTTTAAACAAGTGGCAAGAGGAGTGGGATGCATTGGAAAATAAATTATATGAAACAACCTGAAATCTCAGACAGAATTGTAAGACATTAAGACTTGATCAAGTGGTTTTTACCAGATGTTATATTGGACATACAAGAATAACCCATGGTTTTTTGCTCCAAGGTGATACTCCGTGTTTAAACCAAGTGTGCCACAAGCCTACTTTTGAGTGAAGGTCTCTGTCGTTAGATCGCCCCCTGGGGGCTGGCTGCAGTACAAGTCATAAAGCCCGCCTCCTCCGTGTTAATGGAGACATGAGACCAGGGCCGGCGCGTCCATAGAGGCGACCTAGGTGTTATTTGATTACTGTGTTATTTTACCATGAAAAATGAGTTCAGCAGTAAACTATAGTTTCTGACATACAGGATCTGGTGGAGCACTGTTTATTCAGTAAGGTCAGGGCTTTATCAGTTTACTGATACACACCTAACCACCCAGATAGCAAAATACACTCGGGCCAGTTCCGGATAGACTCTCGCCTGTCAGAGACTTACCCCTCGGCCCGACTTTGTCTGCTGTACCTACTCGGGCCGGATGCCTATGGACTCACTGTCCAATTCCAGCCAGAGTCAATCGGGCCAGATGCGGCAGCCGTTTTAGCGAGCCAATGCTGCCGCAATCGGCCCGCGAGTAATGTGCTCTGCAGCCTAGAGCTGGCACGATTAAATCTTCATTATATAAAACCTCACCTTTGTTAATGTTATTACAACCATTTGTGTTGATAAAACAGCAAACGCAGGCTCCTATGTAAATGCAAAGCGTACATTAGCGAGCCTTTGTTATAGAGCAGACGCCGGCGGTCAAGTGAGTAGTTTGGGGGCGTGGTTGATTTGATGTACAAGCGTTTGGTTGGAAGTTTAATTCCGCAGCTCCTCCTCTGGCTCCATCAGGCAGTCCTTCTGCACATGCCCAGGCTTCAATTTCAGCAGTGTTTTGCGACAGTTTGTGCCCGTCATGAGGCTTTTTATTTTCATTTTTTTAATTTTTTTATTTTTTTTCCTTTACAGCTTTTAATGGAAAATGGCGCTGTCGCGTCGTCCGTATTTTATACAGTCATTGGCTTGTACTGCACAGTTCCCCTTACTATAAAGCACGTTACTGGACTGTCCTGCTTTTAATAATTCCAGAAGACGTTTTAATAAAATGAACTCTCAAGGTTCAGCAAAAAAGCTTTTAGAATTTTTATCATGTATTAACACCAAAATATTATTCATTTGTTTGTTGATTTTTATTTAAATTTTTTTTTATTGTCTATTTATTATTGAAATTGCCTTGAAAATAGCCTTGGTTACTGACATGGCATTAAATAAAAAAAATACATTACATTACAAAATAAAGTGAATTAAAGCACAGATGAAAACAATAGAACAAAGATAAGAACTAAATCAATAGTTTTATGTGGCGTCTAACAGTATTGAGGGACAAAAATTCAATAATCATGCGCTAAATAACACTGCATAGTCTTCATTGTATAAATAAACAAAATTAGTCTTTGTTAAAGCAGCAAACTTTATAATTTCTGGTGTCAAAATGGTTAAAATTAGCTTAAAATGGTTCAGTAATATAGGGCTGCGTGATATCGTCCAAAACTGACACAGCCATATTTTGTATTTCTGCGATTTTTATATTATTGTGATTTGAATATATTTTCCTGATGATCCTAATTTGACATTAATCAGTAGTGTTTACACATAAAATAAAATGGCACAAGCATAAATGACTATATTAGAGTGCAAACACAAATGAAGTAGACAGTGCTTTATTGATTTCTAAAGGCTCTAACAATGTTGAGGTACAGCAATACCACTCATGTAAAATAACACTGCATACAGTATAGTCAACATTAGACATGGATCAGTTTGCATGAAATTAATCAGAAAATAAATGAAAGACACTTGGCAAATTATAATTTTGAGACCAGGCATGATCAAACTGTCTAGACTAGATGCCGAATTGGGCATTCTAGGTTGACTCATTTGTATTTGAGTAACGAAGCACCACCTAAATGTAAATACTGCCAGACTGCTCTTACCATCAGACATATTCTGTTGTATGTAGAAGTTTGAATACCATTAAACAAAACCTTTATAAGGACAGTACTTTGGATATTTAAAAAAAGTACCACCAGGAAGAATCTTAAATTATTGATCAAAAATCAAACTGAAAAATCTTATTGAACTATGAATATATTTTTGTGTGAATTTTATTTAGTTCTATCCTATATATTTGTCCAAGTAAGTGTTTATTGTAATACGAATTTGTTTTTATCATGCAATATTTTATGTATATCCATTTTGCCACGAAATAGCCATAAGTTGCTGATGTGGCAATAAATAAATAAATAGACATGGATCAAAACCACCACAGAAGTTCAGGTTTATTTATTTATAAAACACATTTAAAAAACGCCACAAGACTGGCCAAAGTGCTGTATATAAGACAGTAAAATATAGACAAATGTAAAAACCTAGAGGGAAAAACAACAGAATAAATTTAGAAATAACGTAATTGCCAAAACTAGATTATTATTATTTAAAAGCCAAACTGAACAGGGTTTTTAAGAGAGATTTAAAAATAGATAGTGATGGGGCCAAATTCAAAGTTGTCCTTACTCAACAGCACCCATTTCTTATTTTTGATCCTCAAAGGTTGACTGCTGCTGTCTTCATTTTATTAATAAATACAGTTATTTGTTGAAGCTACAAATGTGATCACTACTTATGCCCCAATTGTTTGAATTATTTTTGTTATTATTGTTGTTGTTGTTGTTATTATTATTATTATTATTATTATTATTATAATCCCAACTCAGATTGCAGATATGGCGATGTGACTATTGCAGATTCGCACACTGCGATGTCGATGCTGAAGTCATATATTGTGCAGCCCTATACAGTCAGAGGCTTTAAAACTAGCGCTGCACAATCTATCATCTCAGCATCCATATTGCAATGTGCTCATTCGCAATAGTCACATCGCAGGATATGCAATGTTAAGTCTGGATTATAATCTATCATTTGCATGTGTTTATTGAGGCTTGTGACTGTGTGAGCCTTTTAAAAGCATTCAGGCACAAGAAATTGTACCGTTTGTAATTTTGACAAATTAATATCGATTAAATTCATTTAATTGTTTAATAAACAAAGATTGTGCAGTATTATTGTACATTTGATTATTCAATTACGTTATTTCTACATAGGCGTAACGATGGTGCAGTGGGTAGCACGATTGCCTTACAATAAGAAGGTCGCTAGTTCGAACCTTGGCTGGGTCAGTTCTGTGTGGAGTTTGCATGTTCTCCCCGTGTTGGTGTGGGTTTCCTCCGGGTGCTCCGGTTTTCCCCACAGTCCAAACACATGCGCTATAGGGGAATTGATTAACTAAACTGACCGTAGTATATGTGTGTGTATGAATGAGTGTGTATGGGTGTTTCCCAGTACTGGGTTGCGTCTGGAAGGGCATCCGCTGCGTAAAACATATGCTGGAATAGTTAGCGATTTATTCCGCTGTGGTGACCCCTGATGAATAAAAGACTAAGCTGAAGGAAAATGGATGAATGTTTTCCTTATTCTGCTAGCATCTCTTAAAGAGACACTTCACCAAGAAATGAAGATTCTGTCATTATTATTTACTCATCCTTCACTTAATTGTTCACTTCCAAACGTTGGAGTGTCAGTATTCGGTTGAGCACTAAAGATGATGTTTTGATGAATGTTGGAAACCTGTAACCATTGACTTCCATAGTGTTCCACAGTGTACTGTTCAACAGAAGAAAAAAGGTTTAAAACCGTGCAAGGGAGAGTAAATAGTCATTAAATCTCATTTTAGTGTGAACTGACCCTTTAAGTCTGTTATGAAATTGTTTTGGTTTTAGGATAGTAACTCTTTAAATAAGCATATAGCTGTTTGCTTGTGTTTTATAGTATTTTAGCTTGTAGTAACTTGTTCTTCATGAAGGTAGTCAAGGAAGCTGGCATGATTTCTACATCAGTAACTGTGTGTTAGGGCCTGTATTAAATAACATTGTGAAAGTGGTTTCATACACACAGAAAGTGTATTAGATGCATGAATACTTCATTATTTAATGCCTTGAGTCAACTTAATTGATCAAATATAAATGAAAGAATCTTCATTTTCATTTAACATAACATGAATTTATATCCAGATTAGACAACATGTTTATTCTGAGCTCTGCTTAATAAAGATATTAATTTATCTGAAGTTATGGAAAAACAGTCAAATTGAAATGAATAAAATAAATATAATTAATGAATAAAATAAATAAAATAATTAATGAATTAGAAACTGTTAAACTTTGTTTTTAGCGGCTGTTAATAGTCATTATATGAATGAAAACATGAAGTATAACAGACAGATTGAGGGTGTTGTTCTTTTGTGCTGCTCTTGTGTTTCCTCAGAGGCTTTGAGCAGTTTATTCTCGACTCATGCATGATTGCAACACAAGACTGATGATAATCTGCATTTTTGTGGAGTTACTGCACTAATATCTCATATCGGAGATGAATAACAGCTGTGTCATCCAGTCAGCTTGCAGATGAGCTGCTCCTCATGCTGTGATTGACTGAGATGCACTATAGAGCTGCTGTTTTTTTTGCCTGTGATTGGCTGAGATGCACTAGAACTGCTGTTTTCCTGCCTG
>CAIGQZ010001466.1:213813-223813 GCA_903798205.1 Danio tinwini | reverse complement strand
AGGCTAATGTAATGGAGAAACGACAGCTGGATAGTGAAAATATTGCCCTCTCGTTTTTGCAGTTATTTATTCAGAATATATCATGTTAATTGAAGCTATAAAACATGTACATATAGGCTAGTTATGGAGGTCAGTGGTTATCAGTGTGTCCTACATTCTTCAACATATTTTATTATTTTGTTCAACAGAAGAAAAAAAAAATCAACAAAACTAATAGATTGAAAAGGGATAGTTCACCCAAAACATTATTTACTCACCCAAAATATATATTTTAAAGAAAGCTATAAACTTGAAATCATTGACTTCTACAGTAGAAAAAAACAAACACCATGAAAGTCAATGGTTACAGGTTTCCTGCTTTCTTCAAAATATTATTTTGTGTGTTCAACAGAAGAAAAACAGTCAAACAGGTTTAGTAAAAGGTGAGTAAATGATGACAGAATGATTAGTTTTGTATGAACTATCCTTTTAAGGGTGAGTATATATAAGAACAATCATTATTTAATGAAAAGTGCCCTTTTTCCCCCACTTGAGCCCCTGCACGTCCCTGCTCTCTGGGCTTTTGTGCTCAAAGCACCCGCTGACTGCTGGAGCTCAGACGTGCACATAGCCTACAGTGCAGTGTGTGTGTGTGTGTGTGTGTGTGGTCACGTATAACAGTGGTCTAGTGTGAATGGAGGCCTGTTCAGAAGTGCTAGATGAATCGCCAGTGTGGATGTGGATCGTTTTTGTTCTAAATTGCCTTTTTAAAACTCAGCTGTATTAGTGTAAACAGGGCCTGAGTGTGTGTTTAAGTGCGGGTTGCTGCTGCAATAAGGGTGGGGCGGAGGATCGCGATGGACGATGGCATCATCTATCAACCCAACTCTACCTGACAGACTCCACTAGTCTCTCCTCCATCACTAAAAGTCTCCGTAATCATCTTAACACAAACACTGCTGTCCGTCAATGGAAACCCCGCCTCTGCTTTCATTTGATTGGAGAACGTAAAGACGCATTTGTCATACTGCACATTATTCAACGTCAAAAACACAAAGCAGCACACGAAACATTCACAGCCATTAAAAAACATAACAGAAGGTCAGCTCTCATTGCAGAGAGTGTGCTCAGTGTGATCAAGGCCTTAACATGAAACATGACCTTTACTCAGTGAACTGTAATGTTACAGCGAGGGTTAAAGAGCAGATGCAGGACTCACCGGCACCCTCTCCAGCATCCTCCGTTTTCACGTCCTGAAGAAGAAGAAAGACAAAGATGATGAGTTCAGGATGACTGAAACACACGAGCGCCATCATTTACAGCAGAAACCATGAACGTACAGAAGCATCTTTCTTCTCTTCAGTCTCCTGCTTCAGATCTCCTGCATCTGAAACACAACACACTGATCAGCTCACACACACAGAGCTCAGAGTGTATTATGGGAGGGGGGTGTGTGCGCACTTGTACCGGCTGTCTTTTCTCCACCAGCCTCAGTTTTGCCCATCTTGGACTCGGGCTCGTCGCCGGCACTTAGAGTCTGCTTTCGCTTCTTCTGTCCGTCACGCTGAGACTTGACCTGCTGCTGCTGTGCTCACACACACACACACACACACATACTGATGAGGCCTGAGCTGTGTGTATGTGTATGTTCATGAGAGATTTAATGAGTGTGTTTACAGCAGGTGTGTTCGACAGAGTTCACACATTATATTTGGCCTCACATATCCACATCACAATCATCAGAGGCTTTCTGAACTGACAAACTTCTCATTTCTCTGGGTTTGTGTTTATATATATTGATCTAATTGTATACAGTTATAGAGAGATTTCACACTACAGTTGGCTTAATTTAAGTCAAAGAACAGACAATAATGATAGTCAGTATATCACAGCAGTGAATCACAGTTAGGGTCTTGATTCTGCTTCAGTTCACTTCCAGATGAACATTTCCTCAGAGTTTCTACACTCCTCCTCCTCCTCCTCCTCCTCAAACAAGAGGTTCCTTCATTTTTTTCTTCAGTGGAAAAGGAATGAAGGGTTTGACATGCAGGAGTCCAGTGGCGTGAGCTTCAGACACTCTAAATGAGCCCAGAGCAGGAATAGAAGTGATAATATAGGTCACTGTGTCTAAAATGTAGTTCGTTCGTTTCTGCAGACTGATGGAGCGTGCTGTCAGTGAGTCTCTGGCACCCCCTGTGGAGATCTGAATCAGTGCTTTAACAGCAAGACGGAACTATATTATCAGTCTGTAAGGACTAGACAATAATTCCATATTAATATAATCTTATCAAAATTGGTGATACCATTTTTATATATAATACAATATTTAAAAATCGGATAAAAAGTTTGTCAGTGAATGAGGTTCAGGATGCAGCCATTAAAAAGAGCAAAGCTCATTAATAGTTATGATAAATGATCATTATATCTCTGAAAATGTGCAAAGCCGCATCAATCAGCTGATCCATTAGAGGACATTTATATAATGATAGACAGATAAAGCATTATATCACTATCAGGATTATATCGCATCAACCAAATGTAGGATACGATGAGAGATGTTGGCCACATTGTCCAGCTCTAACGTCTACTATACATAATGTCGAGACCGATAAGGGAAGGCATTGACTTACAGGAGCAGAAAGTGCACAGACATGCAGAGCTTGTGTTTATAAAGGTCTATCTGTGTGCTGTGGAAACTCTGAGTTGGTCATTTTGCATACAGACTCAAGAAACCGACTGACTGATGCTTCTAGAGTCTCTGAAGCTGCACTAAAGTCAGAGAGTTCAACCACTGAAGACCTCTGTATGGAGAAAATCTGCATCTCTCTCTCAAAACCCGATTCCTTTATGACTGAAGACAGAAATAAACATCTTGGATGAAGGAGAAGAGTAAACGATTGGTAAAAGTTCAATCTAGAAGTGAAATAATGTTTAATCGTATGCAAACAGCACTCAAATGTTATTACAGGAAGAGTCCAACTTGGGTACGAAGCAAAGTCGAACACACCTAGTGTTACATGAGCTTCCCTTTAACAGACTTTCTTATGTGTGGCCTGTGATGTAAGCACTAGATTATCCTGCTGTTCTGGGCTGGACTGGCCTCTACGTGCAGGGGTGAGCGCTGATCTCTCAGCCACGCCCCCCACAGGCAGTGGGCGGTACTTACTCGGTTCAGGGGTCTCTTGCGGCCACGCTGCCGGTTGGCCCTCGGGCCCCCTCCGAAGTTCCGCACGGGGAAGTCCTGGGGCCCACGCTGGGGCTGGAAGGCCCCGCTGTCAGGGTACATGCGTTGGCCCAGCAGCGAGGGCAGCTTTCCTCGGCCACCGGGGGAGTGGCCATGGCCTCCACCACGCCCACCTCCTCCCCCAGAGGAGTCTTGCCTGCGGCCAAAGCCCCGCCCCCCGGCGGATCCACCCCTGCGTGGGGATCTCTGCCCCGCCCCCCAGCCAGAGCCCGAGAAGGAGTCTCGAGTCGGCCGCATTTTGGCAGATCCGAAGCCATCAAAGGCCCCACCCCCTCCGGCTCCACCCATGAGCCCAAAGCCTCCGCGCTGGGCCATCATGTCGCCCCGGGAGTCGCTGTAACCGTAGCCAGCAGATCTGTAGAGATCTCGAGGGCCCATGGAGGCAGAGCGCGAGTCGAAAGACTCGTATTGGTCAAACCTGCAGAAGGAGGAGGCGCAGAGCAGAGGTCACAGGTCACTGAGTGCGGCTGCAGAGCACAACGCACACACAAACTCATCATTAGCGCTCGTTCATTAAGCCCTTCCACAGCTACTGCGGGCTCCAGGCTGTGGAAAAGCTTCAGAACACAGTTGCACAGATGCTGGCGTAAGGCAACGGACTGATCTGGAAACAGGAGATCTTCAGTGAGGGCATCTGGAGAGGCAGATGTGTCTGTGCAGATCAGGACAAGCCGAGGACAGGAGTGTGTGTGTGTGTCTGTACCGTCACCACATCTGGACTGCTGACGCCCATTCAGGCTTTGATGATCAACATGACTGTGTATGAATGGTCTGCTCTGCATTTATGGCATCAGAAATGCAGTAAGACTATGACATATGATCAGATTTAAACAGGTGAATGTACAGTAATTAGTTTATGATCAGCATCACATTGATCAGGTGATTTCTGAGCATTATCAATGTTGAAACGACAAACTGTCACTTTTGATCAATTTAATGAGTCCATGATTAAGTAAAGCTTTAATCTCCAGAGATAATCCCAGTGCCTGAATATGTTTGAAGTGTAAATGCTCAATGTGACAATTTCTGGTGTCAACACCTTCAACAGACTGAAAGCATCTCCATCATAACCTATAATGTCTAGAACATCTATAAATCATCTCAATGGTGCATGTGATGAAGAAAAAGCCAAGCTTGAGCTGGTTAAAAGAGAATCAGATCTTCAGAAGAGTTAACATTACCAGAGCTGCAGTTAACACACTGTCACCAGAAAACCAGGATCTTAGCCTGAATACATTAAGGCAGATCTGCTCAAACCCAGTCTGAGGTCTAGACTAGAGAAAACAGCACTGAACTCAACTCTAGTGTCTCGTGAACGTGTGTGTAATGTGAAACTCATTCCAGAATTGTGGGTGTATTTCCAACATTTCCATTAAACTGCTTAAACAGTAATGACAGATGTTTCATGCAATTTGAACTCAATAAACAGAAAGAGATGAAAATTAATTTAATTATTTGATGATGATAAAGCTGAACTTATGATCTAGGAGGTGGAGACGGTCAAAAATAGTCTTTAAATTCATATCTTCAAGACAAAATGTCCCCAAATACACAAATCAAGCATTATTTTTAGAGATAACTTGTTATCTGAATTGTAAACAGTTTCATTTAAGTTAGTTTTCGTCTGTGAAAAATAACATTTATCTTCGAGATGCAAAATGCAGCCGCAGTTCTGGAATCCACCATAAGCATATAGAAACCAACGTGCTTACAGAGACTTCAATTGACTGAAGGTAAATCAATAAATAGCTAATTTGCACATTTGTGTGTTTGTCCCTCGAGATAAACAAATGCACTGAATCATCGGTCAGATGCTCATCTGAAGAGGTTTCTGGTGTGGTTACAGGTGTGTTATTGTCTCCAGCATGTGTGTCTGTGTGTTACCTGTCCCCTCGGGAGCCACTCTTCATTCCTCCCTCCAGCTGTGTCAGCATGTCCAGCCTCTGGTTGATTTTGGCGATGACGGCGTCTGCATTGGCGCCGCTGGACAGCAGGGATCCACCTGACAGACCTCTCTTCATCCGCTCAGAGCCGTACCCGCCACCACCACCACCGTACCCACCAGACATCGAGTCTTTATAGCCGTACATATCATAACCACCTGAGCCTGAGCACAGCACAGACCATAGATGAGCTAGCAGGTTACATACAGTCAGTGTATATACGGAGCGGTGCAGGACGCTCTGTCCTTTCCTATTGTCAGAAGTAGAGCTGTACAATATATTGTCAATGTGATCATTCGCAATAGTCATGTCACAGAATTTGCAAAGTTGCGTGTGTTATAATCTATCATATCATGTGTTTTTGATGCCCGTGACTGTATGAGATTTGAAAAGCATTCAGGTATAAGGAACTGCACCACTAGTGACTTTAATAATGATTATTTTTATTATTTAATTACTGTACCTGAATACTGTTAAAAACACTGTTTATTTCACTTGTAACTTTGCTTTATTGTATTAATTTAAGACTTAAATGAGTTTATTATAGGTTTAGCAGATGCACTCCACTACAGATTCATCCCAATCATTCTAAATGGATATTTTCAAGGCATCTGGTGAAACTGTATTCATTTCACAATATATGCTGTACCACTGTTTGGGTAGCCTTTCCAAAGGGCACAGCACAACATTCTCACCTCTGGATGATCCTCCTCCTCCACCTGATCCTCCCCATCCAGAGAAACCTGAACACAACAGCAGAAAACAGCTCTTATAGGGTTCGACACGGTTTACGAATGATCAGATCTGTTGTTAAACACATGAGACTTTCATCATGATGACTTTCAGCACAATCTTCCACCAACTACAGCAGTTCTTTACTGACTTTAGGAAAATAAACATACATCTTTAATATTGGTAGTATTCTGGCTAAAGATGTTAAAGACTGGATGACCAACAATTTCCTTCTCTTAAACTCAGACAAAACAGAATTATTACTTATTGGGCCTAAATCCTGCACACAGCAGTTCTCACAACTCCACCTGCAACTAGAGGGATACAAAGCTAGCGTTAGCTCTACTATAAACGATCCTGGTGTCATTTTAGACAGCAATTTAACTCTTGAAACTCTTAAATCCCATGTCACAAAAACTGCCTTCTTTTATCTGAGAAATATTGCTAAATTGCGAAATATGCTATCCATCTCAGATGCAGAAAAGCTAGTTCATGCTTTCATGACTTCTAGGCTGGATTACTGTAATGCTCTGTTTGCTGGTTGCCCAGCATCCTCTATTAACAAACTTCAGCTAGTACAAAATGCAGCTGCCAGAGTTCTTACCAGGTCTAGAAAATATGATCATATCACCCCAATTTTATCCTCCTTACACTGGCTGCCTGTTAAGTTTCGTATTGAATTTAAAATATTGCTTCTTACCTATAAAGCCTTAAATAATCGAGCTCCTGTTTATCTAACCAACCTCTTGTCTCGCTACAATCCAACCCGCTCTTTAAGATCTCTAAACTCAGGGCTTCTTGTAGTACCTAGAATAGCAAAGTCGAGTAAAGGAGGTCGAGCCTTCTCATTTATGGCTCCTAAACTCTGGAATAGCCTTCCTGATAATGTCCGAGGCTCAGACACACTCTTACTCTTCAAAACTAGATTAAAGACCTATCTTTTTAGCAAAGCATACACTCAGTGCATTACATGATACATGATGTGCCCCACGCAGGTTTTTTGCATCTCGTTTGCATCTCGTTTATATACACTATGCAGTGTTTCCCCTAGGTTTACAGTGTTGGGGGGTGCGGCGCGGCTGTTTAGCCTGCCACCGTCAAGTTATAATGTTAATTTGTTTGTTTGTTTGTTTTAATGACAGCAGTTAAAAACTGAACAATTATTTGAACTGTACAAGCTAAAAATTCACTTTTACTTTTATATCTTTTTATCCACAAAGCGTGCAGCTTGTGCCTGCAGTGTATCTTTAGGGGCTTATTTACTTACTAAATAAAGTATACTTTTATACTTGACCTTTACTTAAGTCTACTTTACTGACTTACTAAGATCAGTCTTGTACAGCCAGGGGGAGTATTGCTGCTCTGACAGCCAAGTTGTGTCAAAGCTAGGGATGCTCCGATAAGGAGTTTTGCAGCTGATACAGAGTACTGAATCCTTGTGATGTGATTGGCTGATACTGAGCACCAATTCTAATGCTTCACGCTTTATAATGTGTTGAACACATTTTCCCTCAAAGTTTGAACCTTAAGAGAAGATCTTGCCTTACCTAAGAGAATAAATGAAAGATGCTGCATGTAATACCTTGTACCATGTAATGATTTCAGAGTATTTTAACTCATTTTTGGGGATCACGGGGCCGGTGAAAAGTCCACGTGGGTCGCTGCGCGTTTGCCACCCTCACTATTCTGCCGGCCTGTGGACGCGCCGGCCCTGCATTGGTCTAATATATGGCAGCTCATGTGCGTTTTCGGTCCTGTCAGATGTGGCGCACACTCTTATTCCCATATAGCAAAGAGGGTCTGTGTGGAACTCCACTATGTGCGATTCAAAGAGCAGAAATTAGTAATCACGCGACCATGTAGAGACAGAAATGCCGTTGTGTAAATAAGATATTAGCTTGTTTATTAAAAGAAGTGGTGATCTGGCGCAGTATATAAAATATAATTAACTTGACTTCAAGGGGGGCTGGGAAAGTTGTTGGGAGGACGGGACGCCCCCTTATACAATGGTACAATGGGGAAACACTGCTAAGAACAGCAGCTACGTTAATTATTCTCTTTATTCCCACATGAGGGTACTCATCCCGAGGCCCTCACACTATGCAGCGCCACTGATGTAATCTAAGACCAGCGACAAGATGATCCCAAGGTCTTCATAATCCTGGACCAGGCCGTATCCTGAGCAGCTGCTGTGGTGGTCATGGTGGAGAGCATGTGACTGATTCCTGTGACGCTCCAAGGACAGACGAGTCTTCACTGAGGTCCAGCTTCCGGCACTTAGACTGCAGCTCTTCACAAGATGTTTGACCATAGGAGAAATGGTCGTGCCCAACCGAGCCTGGTTTCTCTAAAGGTTTTTTAATTCTTCACTTTCACCAATTGGTGAAGTTTTTTCCTCGACGTTGTTGCCACTGCCTTACAGGCATGGGACGATAACCGTTTTCAAGGTACATTGCGGTTTGGAAAAGGCAAGGTTTTCATACCGCCAACATTTTTTCTAATTCCGTTCCTAAGGTATGTGTAAGATTTTTTTATTTACATTTTTCAGTATCTCCACCAGAAAAGACATCCAAAGATGCCATTTTAAATTGTAAATATATCTGTTTTTGAAACTAATGAAGACAGCAGACGTCAATGATTTATTTTCATTATTTGGCCTGGCACGTTTACTGCTCCAAAATATTATAAATGTTTCTCAAAATAAAATATAGTGTTCAAAGGGGGAAAAAAACATTAAATTTTTTGGTGTATTGGTTCGGGATCTGTAGAGCTGCGCATCGATGGATTTGCGCTAAAAGCGTGTGTGCGCTATAGAAATAAAGGTGAATTGAAGTAATTTTGAGGAATACATTTCCAGAACTGCTCACTTCTGTTCCTCAGCGGTAGAATGATCTTCTAGTCTTCAAAACTTCCTAATGAAGAAGGATTTTATTCATCATTGTATTACTTAGCATTACATGACTGTATATCATCTTACCAACATACATTATAACAACAGCTCGTTATAACGCTTTATCTAATTATTAGTGATGGATACAGCTATGAAGATCTTACACATTTACACGATAATCGTAATTTAATCTTTCTTTTGGTGCTAATATTTATAAAAGCACACTGCTCGGTTTTAGATGTCTGAATAAACTTCAATAAAGGCACAAAACACACACACACACACACACACACACACACACACACACACACACACACACACACACACACTTCAGCAAAACTCCCTCAATGAACCTTTCCCTTTTAGACATTTTTCAGAGCATTACTTCACATTTATCAAGAAGCTCTCCGGGCTCAGATGCATTTCTTATTGGTTAAAAATGTCACGTGAAATCAGGGGGCGGGGCGTTCTCCATCAAGAGAGCATTTGATTGGACAGCAACAGGTAAATGGAGTCTAAAGACAAATTATAGGAACCAAAAATCTACAAAACACTAGAAACACACTAAAACGACGGTGGCTTGGCTTTCAGATCAGTGCACTGTGATGAACTGCACATCATCACTCACGGATGCACAGTAAAGTGGATAATTAACGTGTCTACAGGCTGCTCACTGAACAATAGAATCGTAGATTCACACGGCCGCCATTTTAAAACAGCAAACCCCGCGTCCGGTTTACAGAATCCGCCACTCGGCCTAGTTGTTCCGTTCATCAACCACTGACGCATTTACACACCTCAGACAACAGATCGCGGATTATACAACCGTCCATTCACGACAAATGCGAAAACAAAACACACTGAACGTTACGGGAAAAACGACGGTTAACCGTCTGATCGTTTAATTAAATCACCGTCACAGCTTCCGTCAGACAATAAACAACAACGAGCTTCATGGAGTTACACATTTACCTCACGATACTTACACTAAAGCATGTTTATTTATTGATAACCTCTTTAAAGGTGGTTTTAAGCTTGGTTTAGATTTGGCCTGCGCCATTTCGCGCACTGATACTGCAGGCCAGGCCGTTAAACACAACACGTCGAATGCAGAACTTACAAGATACAACAAACAAACACATCACACACACACACATATATATACATATATATATATATATATATATATATATATATATATATATATATATA
>CAIGQZ010001466.1:133594-148048 GCA_903798205.1 Danio tinwini | reverse complement strand
ACACACACACACACACACACACACACACACACACACACACACACACACAGAGAGAGACTCCAGTGGATTGTGCTCATCCATGCTTAGGTTAGGATCACAGAATTAGACTCAGCAGAGAGATTTAGTGACAGTTAATCTGAGCCACAGGATACAGATAACACACAGGAAGCAGACGCTCAGCTGGACCAGCAGGGGTCGCCAGACGAGCTTCCTCCAAACAGTCAATCAGTTTGTGATAGCATTGGTTCAAATAATCTACAGTTGTGCTATGTGTGTGTGTGTGCTGTTACTAACCAGCCGCTGATCATGATCTGTGTGTGTGTAGTCAATAACGCTGGCGTGGGTCTGGTGGGGCCGGTGGAGGGTCTCAGTCTGGATGATATGACGAAGGTGTTCGAGACTAACTTCTTCGGTGCGGTGCGCATGATTAAAGAGGTGATGCCAGACATGAAGAAGCGGCGCTCAGGACACATCATCGTCATCAGCAGCGTGATGGGCCTGCAGGGTGAGCACACACACACACATGCTCAGTGTTTAGAGCTCATAAACACTCACGCTCTTCTTCACAGGTGTGGCCTTTAATGACGTTTACGCTGCATCAAAGTTCGCCATCGAGGGCTTCTGTGAGAGTCTGGCTGTGCAGCTGCTCAAGTTCAACGTCACGTGAGTTCATCTCAGCATGGGTTAATACACACCTGCATCACAGTGGCGTCGTGTCCCTCGGGGTGACCTGCACATTCACTGAGTGTGTGTGATGTAGACGAGGGTGATTCTTCATGCTGAACAGATTTGAGGACTAAAATTAGATTGATCTGAGGTTTAGTGAATTGTTGACCCTCAGGCTGAACAGTGCACACAGATTTATAGACAACAGGAGCGTTAAAACTAGAGGAAAGCAGACAGATGCAGTGTGTTCTCCACTTCCTCTGGAAGAGACCCAGAGTGGATGAGTTGACATGTTTACTCCTGTACTTACAGTCATCCGATTGTGGACAGATGGATGACACTTGTATAAGCACCAGTGTGTGTCTGGTCTAGGCATGGGCCGGTATAAGATTCTGACGGTATGATAACCTTGGCTAAAAATATCACAGTGTCACGGTATTGTGATTACTGCTCTAAAATAAGTTCTTCTTAAATGTCTGGGTAAAAACAACAACTTTTCCCCCTTTGAACACAATATATTTTATTTATTGAAAGATTTAAAGTATTTTGGAGCAGTAAAAATGTCAGGCTGAACAATGAAAATGAATCATTGACGTCTGCTGTCATTAGTTTCAGAAACACACATTTCTTTACAATTTAAAACTTCTTTGGATATCTATTCTGCTGAAGATACTACTGTCCTAAAAAACTAACAAAAATGTAAATAAACATGGTACACATACCTTAGGAACGGCATTACAGAAAATATTGGCGGTTTTAAAACCTTGCCTTTTCCAAACTGCGGTATACCTTAAAAACAGTTATCATCTTATGCCTATTCTAGTCTGAAGCTCTTTGCACACTGAAGGTCCAAATTTTCATGTGCATTTTTCGTATTTAAATCCCGGGAAATTTGTCACGCACACAAACCCTGCACACGACTCCAAAATAAGTCACAAAATACAAAATCTGGGGTAGTGAAGATGATTTAGTTGTCTTCTTCCTGCTTAACAAAAGAGGAAATCTTGGGTCCATCCCATCCTTACGCCCCCTTTACACGGGGCTTCAGCGTCAACGCTTTACAGAGGGCATGTCTGAAGCTGAGGCTGACGCGATCGTCATAGCAGCGTCAGCCAATGAAATTAGTCAGCAATCGGCCACTGTCTGAGCTGGTGTATTTGCATACAGCGATCTTATTGGCTGACACTTCCTTCTGCTCTTGAAAAGTTGAGCAAGTCCCAACTTTTGCAGCGAGCAACGCCTCTGAAGCGGAGCCGACGGATCCACAATGCAGTTCGGCAACGCCTGATGTCACCCATTCAAAGTGAATGGGAAGCGTTGAAGCTGACGGCCCGTGTGAATGGAGCATTAGACTGCGGAGAGAGGAAGGAGATGCAGCTCCTTATTAAAAAGCTGCGGGATCATCCAGATACATTTAGCTGTTATATCATGATGCCAAAGGCTCAGCTTTTATACTTCACTAGCGATACCAGAACCACATAATATAAAGAAGATCACCAATTTCTGTCAACCAATTGATTCTGAGCAGAGACTGGCAGTTTGTCTAAGATACGAAGACACACAGACACACACGTAGGCATCGGCTGGTATAATATTCTGGCATTATGATAACCTTGGATAAAAATGTCATGGTTTTGCGGTATTGTGATTACTGCTCTAAAATTATTCTTTTTAAATGTCTTGGTAAAAAACAAAAACCTTTTTCTCTTTTAAGCACAATATATATTTAATTCTAAAAAAACATTTTAAGTATTTTGGAGCAGTAAACATGTCAGACTAAATAATGAACATAAATAATGGATGTCTGCTGTCTTCATTAGTTTCAAAAACACAGATTTCTTTACAATTTAAAATGGCATCTTTGGATATCTTTATTGCTGGAGATACTGCTGTCCTAAAAAACAAAAAGAATCTTACACATAACTTAGGACATAACGGTATTGCAGAAAATTCTGGCAGCTTTAAAACCTTGACTTTTCCACACCGTGGTATACCTTGAAAACGGTTATCATCCCATGCCTACACACACACACACACACACACACACACTTTGTATTGTGAGACCAAGTAGATTAGTTCTCCAACACCATTTTGGATTTTGCCTTTCACTTGTATGGTGGCACTGAATTGTTTAAACTCCTCTCAAAACTCCTCTCCTTTTTGGGTGCAAAAACTAAAAAAACAAGAAAAGATTTAAGCAGATTCTAATTTTTTAATGACGGATGAAAGTTTCAGAGGCAGTTTGTCAGTACGATTGACCAGTGAGGTTGAATTTATTTTTGAACATGCAAACATTACAGACGAAAGTTTCAGATTCAGTGTGCAGAACCTTCAGCATCAGACATCCCGCCGAGCACCGCCGCGGACCTGTGGCTAAATGTCTGATGCATACGACATACGTATGGAAACACCTCAGCAGATCCTTAGTCATCCTCTGATTCATTTAAAGAAACAGGATTTCTGTGAGTCGAGTGTGCAGCGGATAAACAAGCTGTGATGTTTATATTGATGACAATGTTTATCAGTAAACCTGTAACTTTCTGATAGATTAGTGAATGAAGATGCAAAGCTGCGTCTCGAACTGTTATTCTGAAGACATTTAAACACCCATAAACAGGCATGAGACGAGAACCGTTTTCAAGGTATACCGCAGTTTGGAAAAGGCAAGGTTTTAAAACCGCCAAAAATGTCTGCAATACCGTTCCTAAGGTATGTGTACATTTTTTTATTAGCTTTTCTTTTGTTTTTCTGGACAGTAGTATCTTCAGCAGAAAAACTATCCAAAGAAGTTTTAAATTGTAAAGAAATGTGTGTTTCTGAAACTAATGAAAACAGCAGACGTCAATGATTTGTTTGAATTATTCAGCCTGACATGTTTACTGCTGCAAAACATTATAAATCTTAAATATATAATAGATAAATCTTAAAAAGATTAAATATGTTGTGTTCAAAGGGAAAAATGTTTTAGTTTTTTTCACACAGACATTTAAAAGAAGATATTTTAGAGCAGTAATCACAATACAGTGACACTGTGATATTTTTATCCAAGGTTATCATACCGTCAGAATCTTTTACTGGCCCATGCCTACCCATAAACGTGGCACGGCACAAAACAGGATTGGTTGGTTAACCTGTCAGTCACATAACACAGTGGGCGGTTCAAAGCTCCTTCAGCCGTCAGTGAAACTAGTGTGTATCTGTCTATGTGTGTGTGTCAGCATGTCGATGATCGAGCCTGGGCCCGTACACACTGAGTTTGAGATGAAGATGTACGATGACGTCTCCAAGAAGGAGTATCCCAACACTGACCCAGAGACGATGCACCACTTCAGGACCTGCTATCTGCCCACCTCTGTCAACATCTTCCAGGGCCTGGGACAAACGCCCGAAGACATCGCCAAGGTCAGAAAACACAAACAACTCTTCAATATATCCACAAACACACCAGCAGAGCGCACACACAGCTGGAGCAACACTGGATTATTCGTAGTCTGGATTGTGTAATCAGATTTGAAAAGTTCTAGTAACCAGAGTTGGGGAAAGTTACTGCTGAAAGTACTGCATTACAATATTGAGTTAGCCCCAAAACAGTACTGAGTAGTGTTACTTTGAGTTACTTTTCCTTATCTGGCTGAGGCTTAACTAGTGTTATTTATCTGTTATTTAACTGTATAACAGTGCGCTGATGATGTGACTGAAATCTCACCGTCTCTGAAGGTCACGAAGAAGGTGATCGAGTCTCCGCGTCCGCCGTTCCGCAGCTTGACGAACCCTCTGTACACACCGATCGTGGCACTGAAGTACGCCGATGACTCCGGCGACCTGTCCTTACACACCTTCTACCACATGCTGTACAACCTTGGCGGAGTCATGCACATCAGCGTGAGGATCATGAAGGTGCTGAGCTTCGGCTGGATGAGGAGACGAGCCGTATCACCCGACTAACACACACACACCTGTTTCACACTAACACACACACCTGCGGATGCTGGTGGAGACGAGCCGTATCACCCGACTAACACACACACACACACACACACACACACACCTGCGGATGCTGAAGGAGACGAGCCGTATCACCAAACTAACACACAGTTTCATATAGTATATAAAGCACTATATTAGTGTATATTTTAAGCAGATGAGCCTTAGGACCAGATGATTTTAAAGTCTGCGTGAAATCTAAATTTACAATATATATTTGCTAGAGCACATTAGCTGTGTTTCCATCCAAAGATGTGAATTAGACTTCTTGACAGACTGTAATATCTGCTAATCATCAAGGAGTAAATCAGCATCTCCATCAGTGCCGCACAGAAGAGCATCACCTCCTCAGCTGAAATGAATTCAGTAAATGTGTTTCCATCGTAGTTTATACACATTTTCTATTGGAATAAAGTTGATATGCTACTCAGTTGTGTCCATAATCTTTTTTGAATGTGCATCTTTGAGTTTCCAGCTAGCATTTATTAATGCACATATCCAAAATGAGCATAACAATAAGGGGATGGAAACAGCTCTTGTTATTCAGTAGGTTAACAATGAGTACAAATTAATCCACTGAAACTCATCATGTTCGTCTTCAAACTGAGCATCTGCTTGAATTTGCTGCTTTGTTGACGTCAGTGACTACATATCTTAATATGTAAATGTAAATATTCTTAGCCACGCCCCTCTCACCACTAGTTTACTACGACTGAATGATGAACAAAAGAATGCCCCGCCCCCAACTTAAATTAGCAATACATCAGCGTATTAGCAAGTTCTGATTAACGCGGACTTTAAAGTCAAACTCCAGTCATATAAAGCTGTTGTTAAGCTCAATGAGACTTCATAAAGCTGAGGAAGATGTCTAATGAAGCAGCAGAGCTCTGTAGATCCTGAAGAACAGTGTGATGAACAGATCTGTAGAATTCAGTCAATCAAATCAACACAATCAGCATGAAGACAAATAAAGACGACTTGGCTTGAATTTCTGGTTGTTACCGTGTCACTTCACGGCTAATGGCAAGTTATGTTCTGGACATGACCTTTTAGCTAAAGTACTATCTATACTTTTCCCACTAACATTGTTTTGTCACGAAAAAAACAAGGTTGAAGGTAGCACGTCCACACCGCAGTGGTGTTAAAATTACTCACCTGATTATTCACTCATATTAAATTTAACATCCAACATAAAACCAGACATTCACCATTTACAATTCTATTGGGAAAACGCAGCTCGTCTTACCTGTAACCGCCGATTAAATGTAATTATTTTACTATATAATGACATTTTAGAAGCCGTTTATCGCTAAAGTTCATTCACGAGAGCTCCTGTCAGACTTCCCGCGCGCGCTCGCCGTAATGATTGACATTTAACGGTTTTTTACGCCACGGCCAAAATATCCTGTTTACAAAGATTAAATATAAAGATTAACCACAATTTACTAAAAGCGAAGGGTTTAATGAGCAATCGCTTGTCATTTGGTGAAGGATAATCCTCTAAGGTGTATTTCTGTTTATTTTTTAAGTATCTAAATTATAAAGTAATTGCAACTACCCAAGTTTCCATACGAACAATCCTTTGTGGTAAAAACAAATTGTTTCAGTTATTTTTGTGTGTAATTATATAAACATGTCAATGACATTTTTGTTTCTAAAAAGCCTTTATTTATTTTTTATTAAATTATTTCAGTGGCGCTAGTGCACAATACACCAATTTTTTTATTAACAGTGTAAAAGTTATTGATGATCAAATCATTTAACCCATATCTGATATCAAGAAATCCCTGAATACTGAATCAGAATTCATGATTATGAAAAATAGATTTCAACATACAGAAAATACTTATTGTCTGAACAGTGTTTCACTGATATCATTCATCACCTCTTTATAAAGTCCATGTGCTGATGAAACATCTCCAGAAGATTCAGATTTCCTCATGTTTGTAATGAATCTACAGAACATGTCCAGCTTCACCACCACAAAACCCTTCAGTGATTTATTTTCATTATAACTTAAACTCACATTATTATAATGCAGAAACTAATCTCATTCTCAGGACTCACATATGTAGCCTGATATTAAAGTATTTCTCAATAATTTCCATTTTCCATGATGAACTGAATTGTAATAAAATACAGGTTTATATGTACTTGATTACTTTAGTGCAGCGTTTAAACGAAACGACTGTATTCAATACAATAATTCATTCATATTAAATCAAATGTGTTTAAAGAATGAGAATGAGATCATTTACAGGGATAATTCACCCAAACCTCTGTCATTTAATAACTCTTTACCGCTTCCAAACATTGTCTTGGAGATTATTTTTACATTCTTCAAAACATTAAGGAAGAGTAAACAGTGAGTAAATGTTCAGTGTTGGCTGAGCGATCCCTTTAAACGTCTGATTAATAAAATATACAAACAAATAAAAAACATCTCTTTAAACTGATGATTGATTTGGGGGTGAAATAAGCCCTGGACATGTGCTGGAGAAAAACATGAGCTGTGGTCAGGAAGCCTCGTCCTCTGGATGTGTGTTTTCATCATGTTCGTCTGTTTCCTGTCTGTCGTTTGTGTCCTGTCTGTTTTCTGTTTCATGTCTTTGGTCAGTTGCCTGTCTGTGGTCCCTTTCCTGTCTGTCGTTTGTGTCCTGTCTGTCTTCTGTTTCCTGTCTGTGGTCCGCGTCCCTCAGCGCGGTCAGCAGCACCTTCAGCAGTGTGTTCTCCTTCAGCAGCTCCTCGGAGGCGTCCGCCAGCTCCTGCAGTCTGTGAACAGTGTGTGTGAGCTGGTGTGTTTTCTCCTGGTACAGCGCCTCCAGCTGGTGGATCTGCGCCTGCAGCTCTTGGTTCTGGCTCTGCAGTGTGTGTGTGTGCAGTGTGAGCCGCCGGTTCTCCTGCCACAGCAGGTCCAGCTGCTGAGACACACGCTCTCGAACCCGGTGCAGAGAGAACACTTCCTGCTGCAGCGCCCGGAGCTCCGCCCCCAGCAGAGATGCTGACTCCTCCCCTCTGACTGACTCCTCCCCTTCTCCAGACTGCTCCTCCTCCCATGGGGCGTGGCCTGTGTGCTGCAGAACGAAGCGCAGCAGGTTTGGAACCGTCATGGGTGTGTTTTCTGGAAACTTCACACTCATCTGCTTCCTGCGGACACAGAGGAGCACACACACTAGCTATAGTCCAGACAATTATATTAATGTGAATTTTGAATTTATTACATAAAATAAATGCTTGATAGAAATGCCAAGATGGAATGTTAATGGGAGGAGGAAGAGGTTATGGATCTTCATATCCTCGGTTTATTAATGAAGTGACTCATGCAATAATGCTAAGAACATGCATTAAGAACGTAAACAATAGCTGTGTTTCCATCCACCTTTTATGTATGTGCTGTGCTGTAGTTTCTGCTGATCAGATGATCTGACAGATATGAATGTGTGTTTGAGTAAATGTGAAACTGAACCTGTGTCGGGGGAAGAAGAGCACCGTCGGCAGATGATCCACCATAAACTCCCAGGGCAGATCATTACGGCCCACATTCACTCTGAAAACAGCACAAACACAGACTCAGCAATGAAGGCAAAAGTCAAGAACGGCAATATTACAAGAGCTACATTCACCAGTAGAGCTGTGGCCATAAACCAACAAATGATTCTGCAGCGATGCGGAGATATTCCTGATGCTTTATTATTCTCTCTTTAATTAATGCTTAGTGTTTACCAACAGGTGGCGCTGTAAGCTTTACACACAGCCTCCGATTTCACGCACACATTAATCACATTATATTAATCTCGAAGTGTAGGATTTGATTACTTAGAGGGCAGTCTGCTGTAAACACTAGCATATACTGTAGCACCACCTGCTGCTAAAAAACTAGAGTACAGCGCCCTCTTCTGATAAATATAAAATCAATTCAGAAATTAAAACACATCTATTTATCACCACTGCTCTAATAATCACTCACAATCAAAATAAATACAGAATACCACATTATTATTCATTATATTCTTGAGTTTATGTAACTGAACTACTGCTAGATAAACCTCAAAAGCTCTGTTTATTTTAGCTTTATCTTTGCTATAGTGTATTGCACTTGTAACATTTTTTCTTCAATATTCATATGACAATGCTTTTTTAATAATAATAATAATTCCTTACATACATGAAGCGCTTTTCTGGGCACTCAAATCGCTTTACACATTGGGGGGAATCTCCTCATCCACCACCAGTGATGAAGCCAATTATGATATGGGGATGGTTTGGAGGCCATGATGGACAGAGGCCAGTGGGCCGATTTGGCCAGGATGCCGGGGTTAAACCTGGACATCCTGGGGTTTTTAAAGACCACAGAGGGTCAGGACCTCGCTTTTATGTCTCATCCGAAAGACAGCACTCACTGAGCAGTATAAAGTCCCCGTCACTATACTGGAGCATTAGGACCCACAGAGACCGCAGGTTGGCCCCCTGCTGGCCTCACTAACACCACTTTCAAGAGTTCACACTTAGCTGATGATTGAAAATAAAGCTTGTTTGGCACGCTGTCCCGGGAGAGAGCCCTGAGCTTATGAGATCCTCGAGCCCTGGGCTCCCTCCCGTTGCAGGGCGAGAGGGGAGTTTGAGCTCAGGTAGATCTCGATGACTCCCCCCCTGCTTATTTGTAGCTACTGTCAGCTATGGATGTTTGAAAAAAGGTGTACTCGCCTAGAGCTTGGCTATGGTACAAAATTGTGATCAATTGCTTAGGGTGCTTGTAATTTGGACTGTGGGAGGAAACCGGAAAACCTGGGGAAAACCCACACGAGCACGGGAAGATCAAGCAAAACTCCGCACAGAAATGCCGCCTGGTTTAGAAGCGGATTAAACAAGAGACATTCTTGCTGTGAGACAACAGTGCTAGTCACTGGCCACCGTGTCGCCTGTTTGAAAAGGAGGGAGTATCTTCAAGACGAAGATATTGAGATAAGAAAGCTCTGGTTATTTATAGTGAGTTAGGAATCAACTGATTCAGCTGAGAACAATCATAAGCGCGTGATCCTCTTGAAATTTGTTTATAAATAAACATCACTTAATGAGCTTATATCAAACTGTGCTGAAACTGTGACCTAAACCTGAACCGTGAGAGGTCTGCACTGTTGCAGCTCTACATGATAACTAGGCCCACATGAAATCTGCGCGGTCAGAATTCTGCAGATTTTTAGCCCATCATTAATTTGTTTATTTACTTGAGTAATTGTGTGTAAATCAAAATTTATTCAGTTTTTAAATTAATTAATTTCAGTAATATTATTGACTAATATGAACATGTGCATCTGATTTATGTACAATACAGTGTGTACAGTAATATTTTCTGTCTTTTAGTAGAGATATTATATGAGACACTTGCTTTGTTTACCAAATAAAGTGAATCTAATTGGATTTGCATGTTAAAGGGCACCTAGGTTGCCACTTTTTCCAGATTTAATATCTAAAGATTTAAAAAATAAAGTCTTTTGTGTCTCCAGAATGTGTCTGTAAAGTTTCATCTCAAAACACTCATCAGATTATTTATTATATCTGTCATAAGTTTCTATTTTGTAGCATTTAGTATCAGCTAGTGGTTTTTGTGTACTGCGCCTTTAAGGCTAGTCCTTCACGCCCACCGTTTCCACGTGCCTGGCAGCGGCTTCCTCGGCTGCGTCAGACAACAGACAAACACGAAGGAATAAGATCTCACGTAACGTTTGTGAGGAAAAACTACAGTAAGAGTCTTACCAATGAGTATTTGATGCATGTTGTGGAGTTGCAAGGATGAGTCTCACACAATGTCATTACAAAGTTCACGTACACACACAAATACACACACACACACAGCTCTGACAGGCACACACACACACACACAGCGGGCGTTTAGCTTTGCACTGTTTTTGCATGCAAATGTGTCAGGATACAGGTTAATCTCCACTGCTGTATGGATATCTGTTATGTTAATGTACAAAATAAACCTGATTTAATGTCCACAAACCGGGATTGAAGCGTCTTTTATGATTGTTCTGACACGCGGCTGTGCTGATGAAGTAAAGCTGAAGTAAATGGCTGTAGTTTATTACACACATGCGCTGTTTTAAAACATTTTAAACTTGTAAAACTCACATTTGATGATGATTGATGATCTTAGCGAACTGAACAGACTTTTATTTACGGTTGCTTAGTTTGCGCACGTCCTGGTCCAGTGTCTGGTTGATATGATTATACACGTTACTACGGAGACATGGGGGGACCGCACTCCTACATCAAGTTCCGGTCGGTCTCAAAACCGCTCCAATTGGTCCACCATTTTTATGTTGTTAAATGGATAAAGAAGCACTGAGTGCGTTTATTTCAGCCCAATATGACGCTCTATACACCATACATACACATATGTCTGTCCAAACAGCTCGAAAAGGGGATTTTTCACCATAGGTGCCCTTTAAACGTTAAATAAAAGTTCAAAAGGTATTATTTTTTATTTCACATATTAAGGTTTTAGTTATGATACTCCCAAAATAATTCCTCAGATTTTTACCAAAATTTTCCGCAGAAATGGAAAAAACGTCCGCAGATTCCGTCTGGCCCTAATGATAACCCAATAAACTTCAGAAACAGCAGTAAGTGTGGTGTGGTGAATGCAGCTCCGCACCTGGCCACCGTGAGCGCCCTGTTCCCCCGGAAGAGGCGACCCAGCTGGAGAAACACATGATTGAGAACAGAGCAGAATCCACACCAGGCTGAGTAATACAGCAGCAGCACGTCCTGCGGAGACACAACACAGCCTTCAGCAACAGTCAACGCAATCCAGCTTTACTAGTGCAGCGCTTTCACACTCACCATCAGCCCAAAGCAGCTTCACTAAAGACACACATCATTACATTACAGTCACCATCAGAAAGGTGCTGTGGTCCTCAACCTTTTTATCACCGCGGACCGCTCAACGGTGACAATTTAACGGCAGACCGGGTATTTGGCAGGTTGCTAGGCGACCATCAACCTTTTTCTCAGAGGATGACTCTGATACACGATAATTAGAGATAATTAGTCTACTGAAATGTGTATATTCCATACAAGATGAAGGGTCAGTTCTTGTCACGTGACTCGCGGGATTCATTTGGGTTGCGAATCCATTCCTTGGCGGTTCGCGGGTCCTTCACTGGGCCTTTTCCCCTTAGCAAAGAAACTTTCCAGAGATGTCTGTTTCTTACTCATTTTTAAGCTTGTGGGTTAAATTTGGGTGCTCAAGTGATGGAGACATAAGCGAGAGAATACGCTCATTTTTCAACATAAAAGAGGGTTCAGACTCAGATAATAAATAAAACAGAAATAATACCTGATTTAATGTGTGGCCCGCTACCAATTGATCCACCGACCTGTACCGGTCCAAGACCCGGTGGTTGAGGACCACTGGTCTATAAAGTAGACAGTATGGCTGCGTCTGAAATCGCATACTTCCATACTATATAGTACGCTAAAATCAGTATGCAAGCAGAGTAGAATGTCCGAATTCATAAACTGTGTCCCAAATGGCACACTATACACTTATGCACTTACACACTCAACAGTATGGTATATGAATGTGTTGTCTCAAACAGAACACTACTGAATTTTTTTACTAAGCAGAAGTTAAAACGTTTCCCTGACGATGCTTGACGGTTGCCAAATCAGTGAAATAAATGACCAAACTACCAGATAATACCTGCCATGAGTATAACCGCGTTCACCATCGGGAGGCGCTATAATCACTCTCATAGGAGAATTTTGCTTTCACAATACAAAATAAATAAAGTTATCCAACATGTGCGCCCGATAGCTCCGCCCCTTCTGCTATGTGAGCAAAGCTGCGCCCGTTGAGTGTGTGAAGTGTCCCGCATTACACACTTCTGTTTACTGGTTGAATAAGTGCATCATCCTGGTAATTGAAGTGCACTTATTATTGTTAAAGTTTTCAGTGTGAACGCACTACTTACACTATTATACTACAAAATGGCGTAGAATACAGTACATAAGTATGCGATTTGGGACGCACCTAGTATGTGTGAAGTACCCTGGTGACCTACTACTATCGGTGAGATTCTGAAGTGTGCAAGTGAGAGAATTCATGAACAGGAGAAGCGACACAACCAATGTGGGTAGGTCATGTGATCATGACAGAATGGCGGATGTAGTATGTTTGAGTTCCATTCATACTACTGTGACGACCCGTTGTGGTCGTTTTCTGTTGGAGTGTGGGCGTCTGTGTGTGTGTGTCTGTGTGTTACAGGTCCAGCAGATTGTGCCGGGTTTGAGGATTAGGATCAGGCCATGGTCTGAATAGATTTAACAACATGTTGTTTGGGAAATTAAAAATAAATATATTTGTACTGTAAATGCACTCGTCTTCTCCTTATTTGTGGTGACCGGTTTAAGGTGGCAACACTACTGACATTCATACTGTATAGAACAAACCTTTCTAACGGTCGAGTAGTAAACTGAGATGCAGTGCCTACTGAGTAGCCGATTTCAGACGCAGCACATATCTACAGTGGAGGAAATGAGTATTGAACAGAAAACATCTTTCTAAAGGTGCTGCTGACTTGAAATGTTCCCCAGATGTTGGCAACAACCACAGAAATCCATATATGCAAAGAACACAGATCTAATAAGTTTACAAATGAAGTTCTGTGTGATAAACTGAAATGACGCAGGGAAGCAGTGCTGAACACATGAAGAAAGGGAGGTGTAGTTCGGCAGTGAAAGCCCAGACAGCAGCTGAAATCTCTCAGCAGTTCTTCAGCAAGCCTCTGCCCTTCCTCAGTGTGAATGAAGATCAGCTGCTTCAGTCCAACATCTACATCAGCAGGAGGATGAAGATCAAACCATTTCAGCAAGACAATGATCCAAAACACAGCCGAGGAGACTCTCAGATGCTTTCAGAGAAAGAAAATCAAGCTGTAGAATGGCCCAGCCAATCACCTGACCCCAATCCAATAGAGAATACAGAATAAAGCTTAGCTGTGACAGACGAGACCCACAGAAGCATCCAGATCTACACACTCTGTTGAAGACTGTGAGAAACTCACACCTGAGCAGAGCATGAGTCTTCATTCTCCATATGAGAGGCGTCTTTAAGCTGCCGTCATTAAATCAGCCTTTATATACAGTATTAAACACATCTAATCTCTTCTGTCAGTCTATTACACACGACTCATTATTCAGATTGGGTTTATTTTGGGGTTTGTATTGTTTGGGTTTTGTCTGGTTCAGTTCCATGTCAGCAGCTCCTCTAGTAATGTTATGCAGGTATGGCTGTCCTGCAGTGTATATGGTGTGGTATCTATGTCTATAAATAGGGTCAAAAGCGGCCCGGGAACGTTCAGATCTTATTAATGCTGAGCTGATCTCACCCTCTGCGAGTCCATGACCGTCTGCAGGAAGCTGTCTGAGGTCACTTCCTGTACGAGGGTCTGTGTCTGCTGATGTGCTTCCTGTCCCACTAGATGCCTGCGCAGTGGACTGAAGGGAATGCTGAAGTTCTGGATGAAGTCTTCTGCTCCACACACAAATAGAGAAACAACAGGTTCATCCGCTAATCAGGCGCTATACACACATCTGTCCTGAAGAGTGTTCAGACGCAGAATCAGTGTGTGACGATCACAGCGAGCTGGAACCAGCGCTCAGTACAGACCCAGAGCTGCTGCTGACAGACACTGAGAGCACATCAGCTGAGCCTCTAACATTACTGCAACAGGAGCGGATGGAGACACTAGAGGAGTGACTGATCGAGTGAGTGTGTGTGTGTGTGTGTGTGTGTGT
>CAIGQZ010001466.1:7484-18749 GCA_903798205.1 Danio tinwini | reverse complement strand
ACACACACACACACACACACACACACACACACAAACACACACAGTCTGAGTTTTAAAGTAAGGTTTGTGGTTCTCCATAATCTCTGACACACACTGGCTCATGTTTCCAGTCCTGCATTCAGGAGATTCACGGAGCCTGAGCAGGTTTGTAAAACACACTCTTGTCCAAAAGTTATTTTCAGATCAAAGCGCAGTCGCAGGTCCAGATCATTCATCCTGAATATCAGAAACTCCTTCCTGCAGTTTAATGAGTGAATTATTAACAACAACACAAACGTCATCACCCTCAGGAGATCTACTGTATGAGGAAAAGAGCCTTACATGCACAACATCAGAGCCCCTCATGACAGGGAAGCCGTTCCCCTGAGAGAGAGAGTGTGTGTGTGTGTGTCTGCTGAACAGCCTGCTCTGTGTTGATTCTGCAGATGAAGAAGAGCTGTTTCTCTGGTTCTCAGCAGCTCTGAGATCAGCTCCACACACATCATCATGTTTCCCATAGTCAAATATGATTTTATGATTCGGTTCACTCATGTTTGATTCAGTAATGTGAGGAAGTGAGGTTCTCTTCTGTTGTGGGTCAGACAGGTGTATTGCAGTATAACGTACCGTACAGGTGTAGAATGATACCTGTATGATCCAGTTAAAGGCATTCTTCCACATTAAATATCTCCAGTGTAAAACATCATGAGCAGGATTAGGAGGACAGTGCAGCGTCCTGATAAGTACACAAACTGTTCTCCATTATTGCGATGGTCAGCTCGCTTCACTGAACATGTGTTATGTATTATACATGACAACACCTTCTTGGAAAAGTACACTATGGTGGAACTGCTGGTTATTCTGTCCACCTTACACATAACCTGTGCGCTCCTTCTGATTTGACTGTAATGTAGTCCCAGATAGCAAGAACATTTGGGCCAAATGTGGGTGATATGTGGTGTAGGTATGGCATGGATGAACAGATATGGGCCAGATTATTACCATATATGTTTTGCCATACATTCAGAATAGGCGGGAATGTTCTTCTGGTTCACAGCTCCTTTTGCAGTATGTGGGCCAGATAGCAAAAACACATAAGATCCTAGTAAGGCTCAGCTATGGCTGACATCGGTAAATATCAACTTCTGGCTGACTTTGGGATTGCATTTGGAAAACACGCGAAACTGAACACAGGTGTATCGTTAGCAGACATCTGCCACGCCACACTTTGTTGCCAAGACTTCTGTGCAAGTTTGACATCTTCCTCCCTGTCATTTGCTTCAGGTAAGTGATGATTTGGCATTTAAAGAGAGTTTACTTCAATATTCAATATTAAAAAGTTAGAACTCACTGAGTGGTTAGTTAATTATTTAATTAATAAATGCATCAAGTTAAAAAGCATTTTCCTCTCTGAACGTGGTGTTTACATAATGTTATGCTCCAACAGTTTGCTGTTTAAATTAACGTTAGCATTAAAGTTATTGCAAATCTCCAATTATGAGAGAATACAGTTTATTTATTATAGAGGAATATCAATTTGTGTAAATGTTGTCACGCTTCACTGTGCTTTAGTAAGGTTTAACATAAAAGCGACCCCATTAGGCCTAACATGATAGTGGAAGCCAATAGAAAAAAATGTCTTATAATTGTAAAATAAACTAACAATATGGGTATAATGTTTCTGTACATTATAGAGCCGAAAGTCAACAACAAACATTTATGAATCAACTAATTTTTGTTGTCTAATGGTCATTTAATATCACAAAATAATTTATTTTGAAGAAACCTGAAAACCTGTGACAATTGACTTCAGTAGTATTTGTTTCTCCTACTATGTAAGTCAATGGTTACAGGTTTTCAGCTTTCTTCAAAATATCATCTTTTGTGTTTAGCTAAGGAAAGAAACTCATAAAGGTCTGGAACTATGTGAACTTTATTACATATTCAGCGATAACAGTGCTAATGCGAAACACAAAGGCAACATAAGTGTTTTGTTTGGCAAATAGGCATTTTTTTATTTATTTATGTATTTTATTTATCATTTCATTTAGTCAATACACCATTAAAATGCCTCTTATTTGTTCATTGTTTCTAGTTCAAATATAAAAATCCTGCCACTTTATTTAAAACATATGTAGGCAATGTGGGCTGAAAATTTAAGTCTAGTGCAGGCCAGAAGATAATGACCTAGTAACTAGTGCTTGGGTTAATGTTCACAAAGCTGAAACACTTTAGATTTGCAGACATTTTTAAACAGATTTTAAACTTAACCGGGATATTTATCATTAACAATGTATTGCGATTGTTTAAATAATGTTTAATCTGTAAAAAACAGCAAGTTTGAAAATGGTCAGTATTTGAAAAATATATAATATTTGAATAAATATTTAAAGATGTAACAGATTACATGTATTTAGTTTCACCACACAGTTTAGCATTTTGATTTGTATTGTAATTTTGCAGATGTACCTCCAGGTTGTATTTCTGATCTTATTATTTAATTCTTCTTCACTGCAGGTGCTGTCAGACAGAATCCCCTCACTGCCCTCATTGAGCGTAAAACAAAAATATTGCTGTGAATGCATGTCCACCACAGTCTGTGTCCAGTCTCTGAAGATTTTTTGACTGCTTTTAACTGGACCAGCAGCTTGTTCAAGCACTTGATCAGAAGGAATTCTACGACAATACTCGTCACCAAGGAGGACACCGGTACCCAGAAACACGGCAGCCCAACTCAGCCTAAACAGGCTAAATTGGACTTTTATGCAGGATGGGGAGTGAAGGTATCTGAATGTGAAGAGTTTGTAGCTGCTTATACATATTGCATCTTTAGCACACGCAGGATCACACTGGATTTGCATATTGTGCGCGCTCACATTTCCCAAGCTCACCCAGTTAAAAACCACGAGTCACACTGCAAGAACTGACCAATCAGCTTCAGGCATTTTATGGAATATACATTTTTGTAGACTAATTACCTCAAACAAACACAGAACACTCAAACACTGCAGTGCTTTTGCATATGGATGTCAGGGGTTACAGGTATCCAGTTTTCTTCTAAATGACTTCTTTTATGTTTAAAACACATTTATGTTTTGAGTGAACTCTAAGTCTTTTGAATATGTCAAGCTTCTGTGATCAACCCATTGTAATTTTGTTTGTGAATATTAAATTACAGTTTATTCTGTATTTTTATAGGTATATTTTATATGTTTAAAAGTAACTTCAAAGTAAAGTAATTAGTAATCTAATTTTTACATGAATTAATCTATTACTAATCTATTTACTTTTACCTCTGTAATCTATTACTTTTTAAAGTAACTTAGCCAACACCGTATATTCATATACACCAGTCAAAAGTTTGGGGTCATTTTTTTAATAAAATGATTCTGTTCATCAAGGCAGCATTTATTAAACGTAAAAAAGAAAGTCTTAATATTGTTAAATATTTATTCAAATTGTAAATAACTGCTTTCTTATTGTATGTAGTTTCAAATGACCGTGTTTACTCCAGTCATAACTGCTTTTATTACTATTACTACCATTAATAATATTTAATATTAGAGTGATTTCTGAAGGATCATGTGACTCTGAAGACTAGAGAAATAAAGCTAAAAATGCATCATTAAAATCACTGGAATAAAGGATTCATTTAAATTATTAATTACTTTAGAACATTTATTTTATAGTGCAATAACATTTCACAATTTGTATTTAATGAAATAAAAGCAGTCTTGGTGAGCAGGAGGAGCTTATTTTAAAACATTTAACAATCATACTGACCTCAAACGTTTGACCTATATATATATATATATATATATATATATATAAAATATATTTACCTATGTACATTTATATGTATGTATTATATCATCTTTGCATCAAATATATAAAATTTATATTTAACAATTATTTCTACTTTATTTCTATTTTGTAGTTCTGTTTGTTGTATGTTGTTAAAATGTTTTCTAACTCTTCATTTGTCCACATTTTGTTCAGTATTTGTTTTATCTGAATGTAATTTGCCTTGATTAAAAGTTAAACTATTTGATTTCAATATTTGTTGTGTGATTTACTCAGTTAATATATGTGGTCAGCCACATGCGGGCCACAGAGCTCAGCCTTACTAATCTTGAATACAAGGCCCATATCTGGGCCACATAAAAATGTATTACTTGGCTCAAGCTTGGTGGATATATATCACTATTTCGGTTCAGTTCTGGTTAAAAGGATGTGGGCCAGTTCTGGGCCGGGGAACACTAACTGATCTGGGCCACATCTTAGCTGTTGATCTGGGCCAGATCAGGGCCAAAGGAAATTTGTTGACTGGGGTATTAATCTACACCTTTAGGAATGATAAAAGTGCTGTACTAATATACCTGAGTCTAACTGAATACTGGCTCATTTCTAAATACGACTATACTGGAGGTGTAGCAACTGCCCAACACACAACGTTGCCTCAACATAGCGACCTTCCTCCAATGTTGTACCAACCTTGTAAAAAGGTTGAGGATCTACGTTGTTGCTGAAGGTTGTCGCAACAGTTTCATGATGTTGCCATTTCTGCCGGTGCTATAGGTTGTGCTTAGACAGCATGGATGACCACTGTACAACATTTACTCATCATTAATGAATCAGTTTAAATATCAACAGACCATTCAGCATCTCATTCAACAATGACCGGAGACGTGAGTATTGCTTTAATTCTTCTTGCAAAACACTGTTGTAAGAACACTTCATATAACATCATCTTTCTCATAATCTTGCTTGTTTGAATGTTAAGAGTAGGCTAACAACACCAATGAAAATATACTGACGCTAAACAGCATTTTATTTATATGAATTTCTGATAAAGAATCATCGTAATTCCACAAAAGAGAAGTTCAGAGTTCAGTGGTGTGGAAATCGCCTGCATTCCTTCTGTCTTTCATTTATCTCGAGCCGTCAAAACCTCCTCTCCTAAACCCTGAGCTGTTCTCTGTGTTGGACACTGGATGTTTTACCGTCCAGTGTTGACTTGTGAATAAACCCTGAGTGTACTGCACATGTGCACCAGGCCTCTGCGTGAGCTGTGAGCGGACAGCGCCATCTAGCGACGGTACTGGGGGATGCAGCTCTGAATTTGGGTATTTGTGTCTTATTTTCACACTTGTACCAGTAAAAAAACAACCAGAGATGGCAAAAGTACACACATCCTTTACTTAGGTAGAAGTACAGATACTCATGTTTAAAACGACTCTGGTAAAAGTAGAAGTACTCACTACACTTTTGTACTTGAGTAAAAGTAAAGAAGTAGCGCCTGAAAGATGTACAAAAGTAAAAAAGTAAAAAGTATTCATTTCAACCACAGTCCAAAGACATGCGGTGTAGGCCAATAATAATTCAACTACATCTTCAGTAGTTTATAAGTGTGTGTGAGAGAGAATGTAAATGTGTATGGGTGTTTCCCAGTACTGGGAAGCAGCTGGAAGAATATCTGCTGCGTAAAACAAATTTATGTAAAATGTTTGTGAACTTATATGATAGTAGCCAAGCAGCGTCACACCCTGTAATATAGATTAACAACATAGCTTAAATGAGATCAAGAACAACAGCTGCCATTCATGCTGATACACTCTGTCTATCTTTATAAATAAGGTCTTATATTTTACACTGAATTTTGTCCAAAATATGATTTCTTATTTTGCTAAAATAAATATTTATATTATATGCAAACTATTGTTTTTGCATTCGGCTAAAGCTGCTTATCCTCTTCAAAGAGCAGCTCTCATATATAAGCCGCTATTTCAGTGTGTGTTTTTCAGGTGTTGTGGTTATTTTATTTAATGAATGAACATTAATTCTGGTTCAGTTTTTCTCAGTCTTTGGTGCATTTCTCAGATCAGAACTGAAATAGTCTAAACCCCTGTTCAGTCTTCAGATCATCATCATCATGTCACTTGTGCACATCAGTAAAGCAGTTTCTCATGATGAACAAGGTGCAGATGCTTTTGTTCATCAATGCCAATGATGATGTGCAGTTCTCTGATGTTGATCAACATGTATTATTTTATCTCTGTTGAATAGTCTCACCCCCACAACATTTAATCATTCAAATGCCTGAACAAGTTGTCTTAATATTTAGTCATAATGCATTTTTGACATTACTCTCAGGTGAATCTGGACTTTTTCTAATGAAGGTCTAAAAGGAGGTTGTCCTGTTCACATTTTTACTTTAGTGTTTTCTTTGTGCTATGCGGTGCTCTCTTTTCCTTTCTGTATCAGAATGACATGATCTGGCAATTAATTACAGAACAAACAGCAGAAATATTGCCATAGTTTACACCAGAACAGCCCTGCAGAGTACACTGATATTGACCACATGACTACTACGTAATGACACAAGGACATGTCGTTCTGACAACACTGACATGTTCATCGACACAGAAATGTAGTTGAGAGCTGAACTGAAGGGTTTTGAGCAGGAGACTGGCTTTTGCAGGTAATTCATGGTGTTTTGCTGTTTATACGTGTTGTTTTGAGAAATGCTCTTAGTCCTACAATTCCGATCCTTGAAATGCGCCAACGTGACTCAGAAAAACTGTAATACATTTATTTTATGCTAAAAGCAACATACACAGGCGTGACTACAACCCACAAAACATGTGCATGATGGGTTTACGCATGACAAATTCAGGATCTTTTGCATTATATTTGTATTCATAAATTGCCCTCTATATTTACTTTTGTTGTTGTAAAATATTTGTTAAAATTATTAACTGAAGACAACAGTATATGCCTATATGTAAAATCATATAGTTAATTAAAAATCAATAAAAACTGAAAACCAGCATAAATTCTGTTTTAGGAAATATAAACTGATCAGAAATAAAGGAAATAAACCGCAATGATTACATTTTTTTAAAGTATTTGATTGTTTTAGTACTAAATGTACTAATTTTTACAAAAAGCACTGTTTTCGCGGTATTAGATTGAAAGAGCAGAGAAAGCCCGTGCAGTATGATCAGAAGTGGAGAAAAGGCTTAAGCTTTTAAACAGCATGTTTTTGACTGGAATGTGTCTCATTTATCTGTGATCCGATCGAGCAAATGTGTCTTATTACCGTGTAAACAGAGCAGCATCAGTCATGTTAAATTCGCCGACTCCCTCTGTCACATTTACAGTACGCAGTAATCCTCGCCTTCCTCATAGTAATGTTCATGAACTAGCCCACGTACAGTGCGCTATAGCATACACAGGCGCGCAATGAGGAAAAATAGACCTGCGTTCATGTTGCGCTATGACAAGACATAATATAGATCACGCCGCCAAACCCATGAAAACAAAAGTAACGACCGGGCATGGATTAAAAACGTATTAAGTAGAAAGTGCAGATGTTTGTGTAAAAATATAAGAAGTAAAAAGTTGCATTTAAGTAAAACAGTGCATTTAAAGCAAACTTTACCTCATTACTGTCCGGAGATCAACATGAAAACAAAACAAAGATTTATGAGCCGTTCTCCAAAAAGTGTCTCCATCCACAGGGAAAATACTCTGAGGAGATACTGGGGTCTCTCTCTCATGCACACGCACACGCACACACAGATTTAAGAATGACTGATACAGCTATTATTTGATGCATTCAGTTTATTGAACAGGAATTATTTTATAGTAACAGTGAATTTCAGTAACAGTGATTATTAACACACACTCAAGGCAACATACTATTATATATAAAGTGAACAATATATGATTGATAATTATTAACAGGTAAAGAGCATAAATATTTCACTATTTGTTACACAATCATGAAGATGACAATCAAATAAGTTAAGGACAGACGTGAACTGATTAAAGGATCATAATCTGCAGCTCTGGTGACCTGAAGCGCCTCCTCTGTGGATCACAGCGTCTGCTAAACATGTAAATCAGCTGACAGTACGAGCAGCACTTCTCATTAGTTTCATTCCTTTCTGAACATTAGATTACTGATATTGATTTAAGATTAGAGGAATTTATGATAATGGAGGATTATTGTGATTGATCAGGAATCAGGTTACATCAGAATCCACATGCAGGAGACCACGAAGAAGAGCACTGGAGCGAGACAGAGTGCTGATGCAGAGCCTGAAACACACACACACACACACACACACACACACACACACACACACACACACACACACACACACACACACACACATTAGTGATTGACAGGTCAGTGTGACTGTTGTTGTCAGCTGATCAGAGTGGGCGTGTCTGTACCGTATGCAGTGACATTGGAGGTTGTAGCTGATTGGCTGGTGGTGTTTGTCTGTACACTGCTGCTGCTGCTGCTGGTGGTGCTGCTGCTGGTTGGGGTGTTGTAGTTGTTATTGTTGCTGCTGCTGGTCTGGACGGAGGCTGCTGTGGAAGTGCTGGAGTCCACTCGTCCTCCACGCAGACCCAGACCCAGAGTGTCCAGCTGAGACTGCGGCTGAGCGGCGATCCAGGCCACGACTACAGAGTCATTCTCAAACACCTTCAGGTCAGACACACTCGAGCCCAGCAGAGAGCGCACGTCTGAAACACTCAGACTCTGAAACACACGCACGGCAGAATGTCACTGATATCCAGATCTAGACCAATCAACTGTGCGTGTGTGTGTGTGCAAATGAGTGTGTGTTACCGTAACCACAGGAGGGCTCAGGCTTCTGAAAGTGGTGATGTCCATAGTGATGTTATAGGAGGCCAGACTCCTGATGTCTGCAACTGGAGCTCCACCTACACACACACACACACACACACACACACACACACACACACGTAGTGTTTAAATATCTAATATTTCCTGGCAGGTTTAACAGGCTTCAGAAAACTAAACCTTTATGACAGCGGTTCCCAACAGGGGGGTCCTGGCCCACAAGAGGGCCTCAGCGAGCTCTGTGGGGGGGGTCGCGTCATATTTGTACATTTTTTAGCACTGTGCAATTAGGAGAACCATCATGTTGCCTTAGTTCATTTCATCTCCTGGCTGACCGAATAATGGACACATCTGGAATTCGGCCTCCACTAAAAGACTAATGCTAATGACCCCAGCATACTGGACCCAGGTGAGGACGCTCCAAACACCTCAGGTCGCAGCGCTAGCAATACTGGAAACACAAAATGCAGGAAACACCAAGATACTTAGCTGAACTATGGTTTTAATCCATTTTCTCGAAGCAGAGTCCCTGACCCTGCCACAGAGCGTTATCTGCACCAAAGATCTTGCTAACGAATGCATGAGGTCGTCCAAATTAATCAGACATTAGTAGAAGACTCATCCTCAATACCGCGACAAGCCCAGAGCAGTTGAGCACAGGGCAAAAGAATTGACACACACCCATAATGGGATGAGGGACACACAGCTACTGACAAGAAACTTTAAACTAATTAGCAACTAATATAGGGCCAAATTAAAGGCTTACGCGTTTCAGGTACACATGGCCTACTGACGTTTGCTTTATATTTTACATTGGGCTATTATTTGTGCATAAACATATCTAGATATAGTAATACACACACCGTTTGTTTGAAAACAACATTTTTATGTCATCCTTACTGCAAACTTATATGAGCGACAATATCGATAAATGTTGAGGGGGGTCTTACAATGCTTTTCGGGGGAAAAGGGGTTTTCAGGCAAATAAAGGGTGGGAACCACTGCTTTATAACCAGGCCCGGCTCCACGGGACCCACTCTGGCCCCACAAAAAAAATGTGCGATGCATCTCATAACTGAGAAAGCAGCATACATACAATGTGACCATGAGCTTTAAAAACATGTTTCTGCAAGCCAGACTCATGATGGTGTTTTTATGCTTTAGAAGAGTCAAAAACAGCACCTTTAAATAAGACAGTCGTGTAAAGTGCTGTGGATTGCTGATTCTTTTCTTTAAATCTCTCACGTTATCATTATTTGTGATCTCCCTCAGTTATTGCACTTTTTAACTGACAAAGGAAAAACGTCAAAACATACACACTAGATCTTAAACTGTTCCCGTGTACTGTTGTGCTGAACAGTAGTGCAATACAATATTGACAATTCAGGATTTAATAATGAATATTGAATAAAAAGAGAATTCAGGATGTTTCAGAGAGCAGGTCGACACACACATGGAGCGCTATGGTAAAGCATGCTAAACGCCACATGTGCATCAATTCAAACATGTTATATGTGAAATAAACGCTGAAAAATGTTTTTGATAGGCTATAAATGATCATGTATTAGCTATTAGAAATGTGTTATTAAAAATACTAATGTCCATATGAGCTCTGGTGCATTAAATAATAATTAATAATAATATCAAGATTTAAAAATTTAGAAAATGCTAAAATGTCAAAGTTGTAGCATGGTGACAACACTAGTGAAAGTTATTATAAAGATTATTATATGCATATTAAAGATTATTTTGTGCATTGAAAGCCATATGGGTGATTATATTGCATGTAGAGTAAACTCTCTAAAAACAGCGATCATTTCCAGTATCTTATCGACAGCATATTTCATTTCTATAATTCAGCTTTTGCCAGACATAAATGATTAAATGTTTTACTTTTAGAGAAATAAACAGTTTTTATATTGTTTGTCAACTCTGTTATGGATGAATTTAGTAATGTGGAGAAAAAACAATAAATTATAGTAAGACTAACTCTAATGGGTAGGTACTAAATTGTAACTGAATTGACCGGAACAATGCTATACAGATATTTAGTCTTTTTTTGGCCCACCTGGAATGTTTTTTTGGCTCAACCTACAATTTCAAGCCTGTTTATAACACTTCAAGACTATTGAAATATTTACCCCAAAAAAACACAATCAAGGTATAAAGGTGTGTGTGTTACCGAGGTAAGGGCTGATCATGTGGTAGTAAGCAGGGCCGTTGCTGAGTTGAGCTCTGAATGAGGAGTTAGCGGTGATGTAGAGAACCGACTGCTGCTCAGACGAACACGAGGACAGATCCAGAGCGTTCGCATTCCTGCACACAAGCAGAGAAACACACGTGATGATGCCTGACTCTCTCTCTCTCTCTCTCTGTGTGTGTGTGTGTGTGTGTGTGTGTGTGTGTGTGTGTGTGTATGAGAGAGAGAGTGAGTGTACCTCAGAACTGCAGGTGTGATGTTCTGAAGGGTGGAGATGTTCAGTGAGCACAGGTTTGACTTGATGATGTTCAGTTCATTAGTGCCCAAACTGTTGCCGTTCACACTCAGATACCTGAGGATCACCTGCTGACTCTATAACACACACACACACACACACACACACACACACACACACACACACACA
>CAIGQZ010001464.1:2934671-2951729 GCA_903798205.1 Danio tinwini | reverse complement strand
ACAGTGGACAACACTGCACAGTATGCATTATAAGAGAGGTAGATTGATATGGACATGCTACAGGATGTGGAACACACAATGACTTTTTTTTATTCAAAATATGTATAAAAATGGATGTCACCATGACACAAGAACACCAATATAATAATATAAATGTACAGTGAACTTGTTGAAACTGTAGTGCTAGGTGTTTTAATTGTTCATGTATTTTTACCTGCATTATGATTCATTTCAGAGAAAGTTAATTACTTGTTAAGAAATGAAGTATTTGTAAACAAGTTTATGAATCTTTATTGAAAGGTGAAATCATTAAAATTTCATTTGAATGTAATTAAACATTGTAAATGTGAAATGAGTATTTTTGCTGTTTAATTTATGGAGTATGGAAAGGTGCCATTTTAAATATGATTGTAAAAACATTTTTGTAAATCTGAATAAATGTAAACATTTTAAATTTTCTGGATTTGTTATATTCATCTAACTTGAATTTATACAATTTAGGGCTCTATTTAATGAACCTATTAAACTTGGTTCTATATAGCACTTATTAAGGTTCATTGTAGCACTTTTAAAGATTGATGCTATAAAGCACCAAAAAAGGTTCCCCTATGATTACGAGCCAAAGCACCACTTTTGGTGCTATTTAGCACCCCTTATGGCTCTATTTAGTGGTTCTCTTTAGCACCCTTTATGGTTCTATATAGCACCTTAAAAATTTGGTGCTATATAGCACCAAAAAAGGTTCCCCTATGATTACGAGCCAAAGAACCAGTTTTTTTGCTATATAGCACCTTTTTTTAGAGTGTAAGACAGAACATCCCGTTTCTAAATCTATTCGCCTCCAAAATTGATTCCGTCTTTCCAACGCTCCTTCGCACATGCATGTCAGTGCAAGAAAAAATAAAATACAGCAAGACTAAAATATGGAAAAACTGACAGATGGTACAGCACTTTGCCCACTGTTATGATTATTAAGTTGGAATTGTTATAAATTAGAATGCGCCTGTGTTAATTCAATAATTCTAATATTATTATTATTATTATTGTTAATAATAATAATAATTTGTTCTTGTTGTTTAATATATAGTAACATTGATAATAATTTAATATTAATAATATTTTTAGTAATATTTTAGATGTTTAATTTTCTAGCAACACAACAGAACAACTTTGCTTCAAGTGTTTAACATATAGGCTATTAGCGTTAGGGGTACGTTTAAGAAAACCATTGTTAACTATAGTGGCAAATTCTGTCTTTCAAATTTAATTCGTTGATTTGGCATTGATATTATATCCTACTTAATAATAATATTAATAACAATCATAATACTCAGAATCATAATTGTATTATTATTAATAATATTAGTAGTATTATTATTGTTGTTAAGTAGGATCTGTTTTTTATTTCTTAATAAATACCCTACTGTAAATTGCAACTATTAATGATTTATATGAGGAGTGTTAGCTAAGTAGTTTTATGTTTTAGAATAGGATATGGAATATTCTCAATAATATTTGTAAAGGAAACATTGCCCCTATGTGCCATTTACATACATTTCAACTAATATGGAAAACTAGTGCATGTTTTTACCAAAACTAATATTGGATTTTTTTTTGTACATTATATTTTTATCCCGAACGCACCCCTGCGATTTATCAAACGCACCCCTGGATTGCAAGTAAAAAGCTGGTCTAAAGTCCAGCGCAGCGCATGTTAGTTATGCGCCTATATCATACCTGCCCACACTCCCGTTTTTCCAGGGAGTCTCCCGTATTTCAGACCCGTCTCCCGTATTGTTCTGTCTCCCGGAATTTACGAACCAAATGCATATGTTGGCAGGTATGGCCTATTTGCAGATGCAAAAGCCTAATAAACAGAGGATGTGCAGCAATACACAAATATCTTTACATATAAAAAAGGATTAAAATGTTACAAAAAGTATTATTTAAAATAAAAGTATTATTTAAAATATTATTTAAAATAAAAAACACCTCCATGCCGCCTTCATGTCCATGTCTTTTTTTTAGATTATTTATGACAATTTGCATTTGTATAGTGTTATTATTATTAGCAGTATCATTTAGTATATGCATATTTATATTTGTTTTAATAAAAGCAAGTGTAGATTTGTCCACCTGTCGGGTTTTGGAGATACATGCATCCACATATGGGGCATAAGAACAGGACGTGTGTTTGGACATACCTCAGTTTTTGACCACACTTCGTTATTATTATTCATTTATTCGTTTGGTGGAAATTAGAACTGAATTTAGAAATAGTTTTGAAACAAATCTTTGCGCTTAAACTAAATTTAATATGTAAAAACATCTGTAATTTTACACTTTATTTCCGGCAACTGGGGTTACTTAGTTGTTTGGGAAACCCCTGTTTAAAAGTTTTCTCACTAGAGTTTTACTACAAGTCTCCATGTAAATAGCAAATGCACCATGGCGTGGCAACTGAGCCATTGGGCCCTATTTCAACTTTTTAAATTTTTAAGGGCCTGCCAGAATCCATTTTTGCTATTTTAAGGACGGAAAATATGCTTTGAGCTGCGGCACATGGTCTAACAGGGTTGAGCTTATTCTCCTAATGAGTTATATGTGTGTTTTGAGAATAAACCAGTCAGAGTCTCATCTCCCATTCCCTTTAAGAGTTAGTTGTGTCGCGCCATAGCGCATTTGCTATTTACATGGTGGACTTTGTAAGTGGAAAAACTGAACGCTTCACTAGCAAGAAAACAGTAACAGATCTTCTACAGGGCTAGAATGAGAGAATGAGCCTCCTCATTCTTTACTTTCACTTTCACTCTCGTGGATAAGGAACGTGTTGTACACACATACATCTATTAGCCTATACATAATTAATTTCGTTTGTTAATCTCAAAGATTTGTTTCAAAACTATTTCTAAATTCAGTTCTAATTTCCAGCAAACGAATAAATGAATAATAATAATGAAGTGTGATAAAAAAAACTGAGTTATATCCAAATACATGCTCCTAATGGTCTAAAAGCTCACAGGTGAGCAAATCTAGGCTTGTTTTTAATAAAACAAATATAAATATGCATATAATAAATAATACTACTACTAATAATAACATTATACAAAAGCAATTTGTCATGAATAAACTGAAAAAGCCCCCCAGATGAAGAAGGCATAAAGGCAGTAGTTTTTATATTTATATAGGCTACAAAGAAAAAATGTTTGTAATATTTTAATACTTTAATTATTTTTTATTTGTAAAGATATTTGCGTATTGCAAACATCATCTTGTAATACATCCTGCTAAGCAATGTTTAAGCAAGGCGCACAACTAACGCGCTCTGCACTGGATTTTAGACATCTTAGCTGATCTATTAAACAGTCTATTCTAGTTTCTCAAAATAGCAAGGCGCCAGCAATGCCTCAACACAACTCATTTTTTAGACCAGAATGCCCATGGGCGCACATATGAGCGCAAATGCATTTGCTATTTAAACAGCTTGCTAAAAAATGTCAAAATGACTCTTACATCAAGCTGAAACTAGCAAACAACCATAGTTTCTCAGATGCATCATTTGAACCACGTTAGTTATAACTAAAATGCCCGTAATGATGCTCCAAACAGGTTGAAGTACCTTTAGAGAAGAACCCCATATTTTCTTTGTGCAAATCATATTGTATGTTTTCACGCACACGCATTCCAAAAAAATATAAAAAATCCAATATTAGTTTAGGTAAAAACATGCACTCGTTTTCCATATTAACTGAAATATATGTAAATGGCACATATAGGGCCTATGTTTCCTTTACAAATATTATTCAAAACATTACATATTCTATTCCAAATTAACATAAAATCACATATTTATTAAGAAATAACCTATTTATTAAGAAATTAAATGTAATATTTAGTAGGAAATGAAAAAAATATTTAATACTTTACTAATAATATTAATAATGATGATGATGATGATGATGATTATTATTATTATTATTATTATTATTAAGTGGATTTTTTTTTTTTTTTAAAGGTCTACTTTTACAATTTGACACATGAAAACCACTGCAGAAATGTGCTAATCAACAATAAGGCTACATTTCTTAATAAATAACGTAAAAGATAGCTTTGGTGACATAACATAAATTCCGCTAGGCTGTGCTTAAAATGGCATCACTTTTCAAAGTGCACTGCAAAGGGAGCGCAAACTGAACTGTAAAACTAATGAAAGCAAATTACACCTAACAGAGATGACTTTATTGTTTTTTTATCATTCCAAGTTTAAATGTTAGAATGTTCTAAGGGCATAGGGGGATACTGGGAATAGAACACAGCCTACATTCTAGAGGTGGTCGCAAGTGCACAAGTTTGCGACGCAATTTGCAAATGTTTGTTGGAACGATGGATTTGGGAAACGCCAAATCAATTAACTGTGTTTGTAATGACGAAACTTGTAATCTTAGTTAGCTAATGGTGGTTTTGGAAACACTGATTGGTTTAGCCTATTCATATAACACACCCAGAACTCATTAAGAGAATAAGCACAACCCTTTTAGACCATGTGCTGCAGCGCAACCGGTATTTTTCCTTCCTTAAAATAGCAAAAGTGGATTCAGACACCCTTATTGCTTTTGCGCCATGAGCTTTAGGGCTCTATTTTAATGATTTAATGAGCCTCTTCATATCAGCCTTTACTTTCACTTTTTTCGTGGACAAACAGTGTTGTACAAGCTTTGCTGAATACATCCATTAGCCTACATAATTAGTTTTGTTTGTTAAGCGCAAAGATTTGTGTCAAAACTATTAATTCAGTTCTAATTTCCAGCAAACTAATAAATGGACAATAATAAGGAAGTGTGGTCAAACAACTGAGTTATATTCAAACACGCGTCCTGTTCTTATGCCCCATGTGGTGATAGGCCTACATCTTCAAAACCCGACAGGTGGACAAATCTAAACTTGTTTTTATTAAAACAAATATAAATATGCATAATAGTAATAATAATAATAACAATATTAATAACAACAACAACAACTCTGTTAAGAATTTGGGTCCTTGTCTTTTGAGTATTTAAATAATAGCAACTTTGATTCTCAGTTTGACTAACTTTTAATAAAATGGTTTACTTTAAGCCGCCAGAGAGCATGTAGTCACAACTTTGTGTCAAAATATAGCCGCTTAATCATATAGCTAGACGCTCCGCTTCCGTTCGTTGCTCCGATACGTTAACCCCATCAATGCGCTATAAACACACAACTGAACGGAGGAACTGCTGTTTTCTCGGATATAAAATACAATAACGCTTATATTTATTAACTGATTATAATTTTATGGTGTGAAAAGACTCCAGTTACCTGGAATAAGACAGCTCAAACTTGTAATGTATATTTTATAGCATAAAGAGAGATGTATTATCAATAAATATGTCTGCTTTACCAATATAAGTGCTGGAGTCCTCTTTTTTTCTTAGTTTTATAACAGTTAACAAAAACAAGTTTAGAATAAGTAATGAATCACATTATTATAATAGTACAAATTATATATGTAGAGTAATATAATACATTATATCTGAAAACAATAATAGCAAATACAATATGAAATAGTGTGTGCTGTGTGTAATATAATAATATAACATCTCTTTATTTATTTGTTTTAATTTGGATTTTTTTTAGGTCCGGGTGGAGTAATGAGTGTTTTATGTGGTTTAAAGATATGCAAGTGTATGTATGCTGTAGTGTATGTTATGCCAGTGTCAAATATGAAATAAAACAAAGAATATTACAAATAAAAGTCTCACTGTTGTTTTTATACTATTATTATTTACATTGTGTCATGTTTTGGTTAACAACAGTTGTTACCTGTTAGTTATTATGTCTTTGTAATTGTGAGGTCAGATTAGCATATTATTTATGTTTATATAAATATCACAAACATTCTGAACGATAACAGAATATTAATTCAATTTATCCACATTTCCTTCTTACAACTAATTTTTACAGAAAGGCACTTTTTCTTTCTAGGACATTCATTGACCCCAAGTTGTATTAAATTAATATAGCAGGGACACCATATGCTCATTGTATGTTGTGAATTAATTTTCCTTATTGTAATATTGACATAAATATACAAATACTGTATATCAGCAGGGCCTCAGACTTCATTCTGTTATTTGTGGGCCAATAACTGTTAAAAAAGCCGCTATACCAGTAAGGTTTGAGATCTTTATTCTTTGGCTAAAGGAGCCTGCTCAAAGCCAGTAAAATACAAAGCAAGCTTTACTAACACTGGTACACCAACTGAATAATGCTTCATACACATAACAAGAGCTTATTATTCATACAAATTATTATTATATTTTTATCAAAACCAGGAGGTATTAACGTTCAATTTGCCTGATATCAAATGATACTTTAGCCATCTGCAAAACACTGAATCGTATTATTGAAAACAGGGCAAACAAAAAATATTACCTCTTCTATATTTTACATATCTTGAGGACTTTAGAAATGTATGAAAATACAGAGAATTGGAAAAAAAAATCTCTTTTGGATGTCTTATCAAATCTTACAGTGAGGCTGTAAAGAATCCTGAGTGCTCTCGCAAATTGACAATTTGTTAGTGTACGACGTTTCAAAAGCAATAATAAATAGCACCACAAAAAGCCTGAGTCAATCAATTGTAACAAAAATATTGCTGTGGTTTTCTGATTGTAATGTGAAGCTGAAGCTGCAAAAGATAAAACAAAAGTAATAATAATACACAGTTCCTTTGAAGTTGTTGCATAGTATAACAAAAAGTACACAGATAAGACGTTCCCCTCCCCCACAAAAACAAAGATTTAAAACGGTTTCAACTAAAACGCCACATAACCTAAAAGAAAAATCTCAAAACCTTTTGAACTGAAATTGCCATGGCAGGTATCAACAGCTGAAGTTTATTATTATTTTTCTTATTATTTTTAGAAGACCTCCTAACACTACAGCACTTTTTCATATAATTTTAAGATATACACATTTCTAAAAAACAATTTAAAGAAATAAAGAAAACCTCAGGAGACAAAATGATAAACGTTCAATTGTGGCAATTTGTGGAAAAATCTCAGAAGAACACCATTTTTATAAACATTAATGCATTTTTTTTTCCATTTTAACAGCAGAATTAACCATTTTACATTGTTGTTTGCTTTTTTAAATTACAAAATTAACACAAAAGGCTGTTTAAAGTAATATTTCACCTAATAAATGAACCCAATCACAATCTGCTCACCCTAAATACATCCTAGGTGTCTATATATCCTTTAGTCTTTCAGATGAACATAATAAACGTTATCTTAACTAATATCCTGGCTCTTCCTGGCTTTATTCACCTAGCAGTGAATGGTGCTCGCATTTTTGAAGCTTCAGTAAGCATGTCCAAAATTTACGTGTTAGGCTGTTTAAAGGAATTTTTCACCTAATAAATGAAACCCCTCACAATCTGCTCTCCCCAATATATCCTAGATGTATATGCCTTTAGCCTTTCAGATAAACATAATTAACATTATATTATTAACTTATATCCTGGCTCTACAATGGCAGTGAATTGTGCTTAAGTTTTTACATGGTTTTTAAGCATATCCATTAATCATAAAAGTAACCTATTTAGTACAAGTGGAATAATCAATTGCTTCAGAAACGAAAAATATCAATACCTTAATCTACTTCATGCTAGGGTTGTCAGACGTATCGACTTCGGTACCAAATGCTACTGAAAGTTTATCATTCTTAAACACTGCTTATTGGCCATCATGTTACCATGCTCAACAGATACAGATATAAACACAGATATACAAACACTGGAGTGTTTGCAAAAGCCACATCGATCAGCTGATATGTCATATGAGCGATCCACTGAGGGATCGACCGTTCAACTTGGCTATGAAATGCTCCAGTGTCCGTGTATCTGTGTTTGCACCTGGTGAACATCGGTGACGAGTAGTAAACTAATGATCTTCTTGGCCAATCAGTCATATCTGTTGAGCACATAAGCAAAACAGTCAATCAGCAGTATTTAAAAATGCGCTGAAATGTTGGCGGAAACTGGACATTTTTAAAATTACAATACCGTTTGGTATCAAAATCGATACTTTTGACAACCCTACTACACGCAAAGCTCAAATTATGACATAATGGACAATAAAATAAGAATTGACATTCTCTATTGGAGTTGTTTTCTGTACTCGACCTGTATTAGTATCAGTCTTAAAATGGTGAGTGGATATGGTGAGTTTTCATCTTCTCTCTGCATTCGCTAATGCTAAGTCAATTCAAGGTAGTTTCTGCTACACCTAGGTTATATGTCCAAACTCAGCTCAGATTTTTTTTTTTTATTACAAACCATTTGCTATGCTTCAGAAGGCATTCATTAACTCCCTGGAGTCTTCTGAATACATTTTATGATGGATGAACGTGCTTTTTAGAGCTTTAAAAACTCGAGCACCATTCACTCCCATTACAAATCTGGAAAGAGCCAGGAAATCAGAGTTCATCTGAAAGAAAAACTTCCATAAGACGGCAAGTAAATTACGAATCAACTTTCATTTTCGGATGAACAACTCCTCAAAACTGAGATGAGTCAATACTGGATGTAAAGGACGAGAGTTTTTGTGCAATCAATTGAAATGTAAATAAAAGTGCCCTATTGACAATAGTGCTCTCTCTTCACTTTCGCAATTCGAGCTATGAGAAAAAAAATTGAACAAGACAAAAACAAAATCCTCCGTCTCCAGCAGCATATATATATACACACACATATATATATATATATATATAGTATCCGTTTCACATCCCCTTAAGGCACCTGCACATCATAAACAACGACAACAACAAAAAAGCAAGGACTCAGGTTTTTTCCCCATAGTAGCAAACTGACAACATTTTCAATCTGAAACTACAGCCACCATAGTCCACATGAAGGCAATCCATTCGAGTTTCCAGATAGACAAAACTCTCCAAAAGTCCTATTGCTTCATGTCTATCGTAGTCCTGAGGGTCCTTAAATATCTCAGTCATCCACGTACATTCAGTCTGAATCACGGCTCTTTCCTCTTTACACCGTCTTAAAACACACCCCTATGAAGCTCAGGAAGCAGTGACGCCCTCCCATTCCACTAAGTATTCTACTTTGCCTTCGTTTGTGATGCGGCGAGCAAGGACACGGTACTTTTCTCCGCAGGCCAGGCGACCGGCAGCCCCGAAGTAAGTGCTGATGGAGCTCTTGAGGTGGTTAAGCTGGGTGTTGGGGTCCAGGCCCTGCATGATGTCCATGCTGCTGTACAGGCAGGAGGGAAGAGCACTAGGTTCCGAGATGATGTTGTTATTGTTGTTGGTGGTGGTGGGTTGTGGTTCTGGGTTGCAGAGTGAAGGAATCTCTGGATTTGGGGGCTGCAATGCTCGTCGTGGACGTCCCCGGCGCCTCTTAATTGGGGGCTGTGTGATGGTGGGCCAAAAACATCCAGTGCGTGGTCCACTCGGACTGCCCAAACTGCAGAGCAATGGAGCAAATATAGGCTAAATCATCTTTTATTTTTCTATCAGAATGGGAATTTAGTAATCAATGAAATGGGCATTAAATTGAAACTTATGCACAAAATTACATTTAAATCACAAGTAATCATTTTATTTTATTTTAATTATCATCAGAATTAATTTAATTATAGTATTTTACATGATTAATAAATTACCAAAATTACTACATTAAACTTTTGTAAATAAATGTAAAAATTAAATATGAATGAATTAACCAATCGTATAAAAAATTATATACAAATATCCAACTATATTAACTTCAGAAAAAAAAGCTAAACAAAAGAATAAAACAAATGAGTTGATTAAACTCTACTACAAAGCAAGTATTCAAAGACTGAAAATCCCTGGTTATTGGTCTTATGGCCATTTAAAAGTTTAATAATACAATTAATTGAATAGATTTTGTATTCTAATGCATTTTAAAATACATTTTATTATACATTATAATAAACTCCCATCTTTGGTGCCACTTGAACCTTTAGAAAGCATTCTAATAATGTGAAACTACTAATTCTAGTAATGGAAATAATGCATTTTTCCAAGTTTTTTTAAGAACAATGTAAATATTTTTTTTACATTAACAGGTTATTTGCACACTGAAGTTAGAAATTTTCGTATTTATTTTTTTTTGTATTCATATAGAAAAAATTTGTCTCAAACACAAACCTTGCACACTGAAGGCCGATTTATACTTCTACGTCAAGCGCACACGTATGGTCCGGCACAGCCTTTGCGCGGTCACATAGCCCTCGCCGTGGCTGATGCCAACACTGACCTCTCAAAAAAATTAACTACACGTTGCAACGATGAATAGCACAAGCTCTGTTATTGGTCGGCTTGGTAGCTGTGATGAGTGTGGGCATTGCTGAGAGCCGCGAGCATACATGAGCTACATCGCTTGTTTACAAGTCTTGAATCCCGTGAAGTAGCTCTAGATGGAAACTTTTGTTTTGTGTTTACTTTATGATTAAAGTGGTTGCACAGCCGCTGGTTCCCGCCTCTGAATGAGCACATTTTAGCTACTTGTACATTAAGGTAGCGTTTAGCAAAGAAAAAAAACAACACCCGAGAAGAAACTCAATACAGCGGAACATAACATAACCTACTGCCAGCTAGCGTTTCAGAAGTGTTATTGCAGAGCAGCACAAACTGCCCACAGAAGTATAAATGCATGACTACTTGCTGGTCACGGCGATTGATTGACAAAGAAGTATAAACCAGCCTCGAGTCCGATGCGTATTAATTATAAATTCAGAAAAAAAACGTAAAGCATTTCGAAGTAAATTCAAATAGATACTTTGTTCTCCCTTTTCAGGTTCCAAGAAAAAGGAATATGCTAATATTGTGTTCATCCAATACTAGAAGAAGAGTTGCGCTGGATTATCCCCAAATGCAAAGTTCATTTAAAAAATTCCACTGATTTTCTGATACACTGCTAGTAATACTTCACACATTTACGTACGTAAACAAATCCGGAAGAGACTGGCAGTACCTATAGACATTATAATAGATGGCAGCTGCGTTAACGTATCAGAGCAACAGACCAAATTGGACCATGAGGTGATTATAATGTCAATGGGCAGTACAACAAATGTATGGACACACACACGCACGCACATAGACCCCAAACAGCAGCAGGGGAGAGGTGCACCAGTCACTGAATGCAGCACAGGGGTTCTCAACTGTCCACCACATTCCGTCTTTTATTACACTGTGTTTGTCAAAGTTATCTGTGGCTGAAGTGACAGCATTTTGTATTTTACCTTTCGCTTGTAAGGTGGCTCTGAACTGTCAAAATTGTCACCTCTCAAAAGTGCTTTTTCGCATGCGAAAAAACAAAGAAAAAAAAACAGTTGGAATTTTTTAATGATGGACGTAAGTTTCGGTTACAGTGTTTTAATACCATTCACACAATGTGAGGTTCAATTTATTTTTTTAATGTGAAAGTTACGGATGAAAATTTCAGATTCAGTGTGCATTAACCTTAACTGTCAACGTTTTTTATAAATTTAAATAACCATGAATAAATAAAAAAATAAATGACCTGGACTGCCTTGAGAGGGTGGTTGAGGTAGTTTCACTGGTGCTGGTAGCTCCAACCGATTCAACATCTGAGGTACTTGATGAAGGCAAAAATGTTTCACTTTTGGCACTACAATATGCAGAGCAAAAAAAAATAAATCACATTTAGAATTGGCTATCACTTCAAAAAGGTAGCATGCATGTTGTGTTATCTCTCTCACCTTTTTGAGGCCATCAGGTCTAGTGAGTTGTCTATAGTTAGAAACTTTCCATCATTCTACAGAAAAAAATAAATAAAACAAAAATAGTCATTTGTTATAAATAATTTGTATGCATTTATAGTATTAAAAAAAATGTTTAAAAATAATAATAAAAACAAAATCACTTGTACCTGTGCCAGAAGTTCACTTGACCTTCTCAATTTGGCCAACGTCTCTAAAGAGTGTGTGTGGTGCTTTCTCTTTCCTTTCTTCACTGCTCCATTAGTAATAGACCTAAAAGCAATTACAAAATAATGCAAAAAAACTATATATTAAATACATCACATTTAATGTAATACCTTTCATTTTAAAATAAAATGTAAGATTTATTTTATATTATTTTAATATTTAATAATAAACCTAAACTGTATAAACCCAGGAGGAAGTAAGTGATGACTAACGTGGATGAAAGAGGGGGCTTGGTGGCCTTCCTGCCTTTGATTTTGATCTCGTGAGAGGCTTTTTCCGGCTCTCGGTCAGACAGGAGCTCAGAGCTCTGAGGGGCTGGTGGGAAGCGGATTCGTAACCCAAATAGGTGTTTCTTCTTCTTGATCTCTTTCCCTGACATGAACCTAGGAGCCACCAGATCAACAAGACCCTGATAAATTCATTCAAGCTCAACTGTGTCGAGCTAGAATGTCCCTAGATGCATAAACTCACATGTCGAGGTTGTTGTTAAGTGCTTCCAGAATGCATTCATATCGTTCTGCTCTCGGGGTCTCTGCAAGCTACACAGCCAGAAAGAATAAGTATAAAGTTACATTAAAGCTGGATGATTACTGCAAATTACAACAAAATGAAAAAACACAACACAAACTGATACCTCGCCGAGCTGAAGCCTATCCCAGTTTTCATTGATGTAAGTCATCAGTTCAAGCTCGGAGTCAAAGTATTTCTTTTTATGTATGACGCTCAGGTTATAGAGACTCAGGTGTGCAACATCTACCCTGTGATTAAAGACAACACACACAATCTGAATCTGAACATAACAAAAACATCAACCCTTGTTCAAATTGACTACCCTTTTATTATGTTGGTGGCTGTTTTTGCCTCATTGACTTCCATTATAATGACATTTTTGATTCCAAAGCCATGACACCACATAATCATGCATTCTTGAGTGTTGTTGGTTTTCCCTATTAAGAGGTCAAATATATAATTTTTACGGTTCATTATCAGTTAGCCCTTAGATAGGCCTGCTCAAAAATGCTGCTGTTTTCGGTTTTTACATTGAGTTTTATGAAAAAAAACAGCAACTTATAGTGTGCACAAAAATACACTTACTGTGTTAATTTTCTGAGAGCTGAGCTGCCTATTTAGATTTTCTCAGACACATCAAGATAAGTGTGCAAAGGTCTCTCTCACATACTGTTCATCATATAGAAGGCAATAACTAAGCTTTTTTTTGCACTGCAACTGATGATCAACAAGGAAAACCAGCAACAATCAAAAATGCATGATTATGTAGTGTCATGGCTTTGCAATCAAAACATGTCATTATAATTATAATTACAATGGAGTAAAAACAGCTATCAAAATAACAAAAGGGTAGTAAATTTGCCCAGAGTATATTGTTGATTTTTTTTTTATTTCAAAGTATTTTCACAAAATGTCAAAATAAGGTGTCACCAAAACTCATTCCATTTGCTAATACAGAGAAACTGTGGCCAAATTAAGACTCACAGTAACCCCAGATCAGATTAAAACATCCCCTAAAGCACACAAGGGTTAAAGGAGGAACCTAAATTCTGATCCATATCGATAATTATCTTCATGCTATGGTTTGTAACAAATATAAAAGCAAAATAAATCAAATGGATTACAACACAATTTTTATGATTCATGTTGCAATTCAAAAGCTACAATTTGATTCAGTTGATCTTTATATTGATTTTTCAGCCCCCAAATAATGTCAGTGATTCGCGAGCCCCATTTTTCTTGAAAGTGGTTATAAATATAAAAATGTTGCACACACAACTATAGGCCTATATAAAAACAAGCATATTGACAACACAAAAATGCAACAGTCTAATAACCATATAATTTTTTTTTTTATAATTTTTTATTACCCTCAAATATCTTATTTTTAACGCATTTAAGTAAAATCCATCTGCTGCAGCTTGCTGTCTGGTCAATCCAATGGAAAACATAAAATTGAAAGGCTGATGGATTTTTATTTGTATGTTGTTGTAGTTGTTTCTTTAAATGTAACCATTAACAATCTTCTGTGGGTTATAAATAAAACATGGTAACCTTAATAGTTTAATCAAATTTATTTGAGTTTTGGAAATCACCAAGCGACCCCTCGTCATTGTCCTGTGACCCCCACTTTGGGAATCACTGGTATAGATATTATTAATGTACAGTACATATAAAAAAATATAAAGAAACTAATTTGTAAACTTCAGTTCAGTATTATTAATCAGTCCCTTTAATAATCTGGGGTAGCCACAGCAGAATGAACCGCCAATTTATCCAGCATATGTTTTACACAGCGGATGCCCTTCCAGCTGCAACCCATCACTGGGAAACATCCAAACACATTCACACACATACACTACAGACAATTTAGCTTACCCAATTCACCTATACCACGTCTTTGCACTTGTGGGGGGAACCGGAGTTCCTGAAGGAAACCCACACTAACATGGGGAGAACATGCAAACTCCACACAGAAATGCCAACTGACCAAGCCGAGACTCAAACCAGCGACCTTCTTACTGTGAGGTGATCGTGCTACCCACTGCGCCACCGTGACGCCAATACTACGTCATATAATAATAAAAACAAAAAATAAATCTTAAACTATTTTTTTAAAGAAAGTTAAGCGAGCATTATAATAATACTGTAAACTGTAAAAACAGAAGAACAGAATTAAATATGAAACCTTAAATATTTCAACAGTTAAATGAGATCAAATAACTAACAAATAAAACAAAGACACAATTTATAATGCAATCGTTGTGCATCCCTTCTAAACATCTGGTATGGCGATCACTTTAGGCACATGTATTAATCACTATGCAGCCATTAAACCAACTCACCATCTTAGAGACAGGCGTTTGAGGTACTCTGGTCCACTATTACAAACGGAACAAATAAATAGATAAAACCTGAAAATAAAGACAGAAGCCGATTATATTTATTATCAATCATTGGGCTTAAGTTTATTCAGATGATGAGAGAGCAGCACTTCACCTGTCTCCAAAGAGCATTGGCTTCTGAAAACACTGGATACAAGCTTCATGAAACCACTGTTTACACTTATTACACTGTAACATCTTCAGATACCAGCTGTGGGAGGAGAAAGAGACAGTAATTGTACTTTAAAAGCATAAATCTGCAGTAGCAGTAATATTGTTGGTAAAGGATTAGTTCGCTTCCAGAAAAAAAAAAGATCCTGATATTTAAATCACTGCATTGTCATCGAAGACGTTTAGTTAAATTTTTCTCCATACAGAAGACTTCTATGGTGCTTAGTTGTTTAAACTTCCAAACTGCAGGTTTAATGCAAATAAAATGGCTTTAACTAGTGACACAATCTGAAAAAAGAACATTTATATTTTTTAACCACAAAAGCTTGCATCCCAGAGCTAGTGCAAGACAAGCTTATGCAATCAAAAAGTGTACATTATTGTTCAGATTTTATTAAAATTACATATTTCACTAAGTAAGGCTCTTATTGCTCAGTTAGGACTACATCAAGTTCATTTAAAGCTGCATTGAGAATGAAGCCCAATATATAAAGAAAAATCTGAAATATTTTAATCAAAACGCTAAAGAAACATGAACATAGGGTGAGTAAAGTATAAGGAAATTTTTGGGCTGTTTTCATAACAAAGTAGCTCAAAATAAGCTTCACAGCAATTGGAAATGAACACTTAATTGAAATAATTGTACTGTATTTATTGCTACTACAAATAATAAAAAAATAAAAATAAAAAAGCTTCACATATACAGGACAACATTTTAAAAACAATTTGCCTTTACATAAATTTGAACAAACGCTCCATTACTACAAAATGATGCATTACTTATGCCAGGCCAGTAATTAGCGCTGTCACCTTGTCAGTAAGCAGTACTTGTAGGAAAGTGTCATTTAGCTCAGCCACCAAACATTTATTCTCCCAGATCTGATCCAAAAATACCATTTATAGGCATGTTGTCGGTGCATTTAAGTGTATTTTAAAATTTGACGTGTTCATCTCCACTTTTAGTTGGAATATTGAATTGAATCCACACTTTGCTGTATAAGCATTTGAAAATTGATTTTGAAATATATGAATTTAAAGTGCATGTTAAAATACACATACCCAACACGTGCATGACATTACCATTTTCTGATTCCCTTAAAGGTCCTGTGAAGTGCTTTGAATTGTGAATTGTTTTATTTGATGTTTGACGTAATCTCAACCAAAACAGAGAAGGTAGGACATACTTTAGCTCCTCCTTATAAAAAAAAAAAGTGTAGTGTCAAAAGTTTGTTTTATCACCACTCTGCCAGTGAGAGTGGTTAAGCTCAAGCACATCAAATGTGAAGTGTCTTGAAGGGGGTAGGGCATGTCAGATACTAGAGGGCATTTGATTGGTTACAATTTGATGAGAAACTGAAGTATTAGGTGACGTGAATAAAACCCTTGCTGCATTAAGCCGAAAGTGACAAACTACAAGCTTTACATGTGTATAACGGTTTTATTTCTTGTAAACGCACATTTTTTGTCAATGTTTTGGTGCACACCAGATTATAGATATCTTAAAGAGGTGTTTTTAAGGCTTGGTCGTGTTTATAAGATGCAAAGCCATGTGTGCTCATGCTGCATTTGTAGAAAATCATGTTACTTTTTCATATGTCCTACTTTGATTATATCCACCTACTCAGCTAACATGAAAACGACTGTCATATTTCCTAGTTCCTCCAAGAGGCCCACCCTCAAGAGGCTCTGATTGATGAGCTAACATAATGTGCTGTAATTCGTGGATCGGCTTCACATCACGCCTCTACAAGCGCGCTTTTGCACTGTGTAAACAGTAGCTGAATTAGACAGAAAATGAAGAGGGCACAGCTGAACCTCACGCCTGCTCTCTAAAATGTAATGTGTCTTTTACATATATTCGGGTTATAAGCATGTGTAAGTAATATAAAACGTTCTCATATCTTTTGCGAGTTTGTTATTTGATGTGTAGAACGCACGGAAAGCTGTTGTTGAGTAAATAAACAGGCAAAACG
>CAIGQZ010001464.1:2905468-2934271 GCA_903798205.1 Danio tinwini | reverse complement strand
ATTAAAAGTTTCCCTAAATTTTGGCTGAAATGTTGTCATGTAAACAGTCCCTTATTCTAACAGTAAACTAATCCTTCAAAAACCTGCTCTTTGTTTAGTTTATTCTAAAACAACTATATCAGCAGTTTTCAGAGATGATGTAGAAGTGTAACGCTTACTCTCCAGGTCCACCGCAGTAGCAGTAGCATTGCTGGATGTTGGTCTTGTGGCCCTGGTCCCACATTAATTCTTCAAGGGCGTATGGTAGAGACTGCTTCATTTCCTGTAGGGCTTTGGCATTTGGCCCCTTCTTTAGTGCACCACCTCTCTACGATTTCAGAGACACAACCACAACAATTCATGAGATAAACAAGCCTCTGGCCTGCATGTGCAGTCATTTCATTCTAAGGTGGAGTCAGAACTCTGGAGATTTATTCAAAACAGGCTTTACATTTCCCTTCTAGTCATACCAGCAAAACACGAAGAGAGTAAGGGGGATTTCAAAAAGTTGGCTGTACTTTACACTACTGTTGAAATGTTTGGGGTTAGGAAGGTTTTTAAATAATTTATCATTTTATTAGACAATGATACATTAACATTTTATCCTATTAAACACTTAATGAAAAAAAATAAATCCAACATTAATGTAAAATGTTAATTTTGACAATTTCTTTCAGAAACCATCTTTCATTTATTTCGAAATTGTCATTATGTTGTACAATTTTGAAAACAGAGACTGTAAAGTTTAAAACACTACATCGCCTGTGAGTGACGTCACTTCTGAATACAAACAGGCCCAATAAAGTAGTCCTACCCCTAGTCGTTTGATTGACAGGTTTCAGTGTAGACGTCAGAAATTTAAATGCAATAGGATTCCATTTGAGTTGGCAGGTTACATGCATTATGCAGATGATATGGAGCAATTAACATTGCCATTTAGAAATGTCAGGCTCATAGCTCATAAGACATGAGAAATGCATTTGCAAACGGCTTCTTCATTTGAAATGTGGCAGTCACTGCACGTTTGCGAAAGCAGAAATGCAAACAATAATGCAGGATTTGCAATAGCAATAAAATTAGATCACAATTAATGCGTTCACATATTGAAATATTGAAAATCCTATTTGCAATTGCATTTGAAAATAGTCAGGGATAACCTTACATATAAAATATAAAAAAAAAAAACTAAATAAATAAACGACAACTGGACCCGGAGTAAAACTTGCAAAAATCTTGGGGTGTCCACTTTTATTTAATTTCATTTCTTTTTATTCAAATTATAATATTTTTTTATTTTCTTTATTTATTGACTGCCATATCAGCAACTTTAGCTATTTTATGGCAAGATCAATACAGATCAAACAGTGATGTATGAAGTTGTCGTTATTATGTAATAAGAGACAATACACTTTTTTTTTAAATATCAAAGTATAAACCAATTTGGGGCGAGTACAATCTAATTTCTAATTTTTATTTTAAGCAGCAAAGATTTTTACATTATTATGAAACAAAAAATACTGTTTTCTTAAACTTTCTATTTAATTAATCCTAAAAAATATTATCAGTTAACATTATTAATAAATAATAGAATATTTTTATAATCTGTATATTTTAGGGATTGATGATTTAAAATTGTATTTATGCAGTAGGTATATTGCATTTCTGACCTGATAACTCCTTATTTTAAATTTGACAGTAAATTTATATTGTCAAAAAACAAAGTTAGACCTTAAAACTACAAATATAAATCTATACGATAGGTTCAAACTTTTCATTGAGAAATTAACATTCTGCAAGATTTAGTTTGGTTGCAGTACCAGCAAGCATGTCCACATCTGTTAGAAATGACTCTGAGGTCAGCTATAGATCTTTTAATATTTACTAAAAGAAGTTATTTTGCAAACTGGAGAAAAAGCAACATCAAAAAACCTTTGTTGTTGTGGCAAACACACACTGTCTGCAGAGCCATTTGTCATCAGAGTCAATGACACTGGAGTCAATTACAGGAGCATGGCATAGCTGATGGTATCCTGTGGGAAAACAAAATTCATCAACAGCAAAATGTGCAAACCAATCCCTAATGTGGTTTAGAGTAGTGACTTTTACAAGTAGGATAGGATCTACCTTGACCACATTTGTCACAGATGACAATTTCGTTGGGGGGTTCAGAGCTTTCATTCTGGCATATGGAGCAGAGCATCTCCCCTCCACTGTCCCCTGAGAGAGAGAGAAAAAAAAAAGACACACAGAATTGGACAACTGCTTGACTACATTTGCGAATGGACGAACGTTTTCAGGAAGTCAAAGGGTCTAAACGGGGTGTTGTTCCGAGATAATTTCAAAATGTCTAATGGGAATTGTGTAAACAAAAAAAAAAAAAAACAATAATCGTCATCGGAGAATAACACTTCAGTTAAATACTTCACTGGAACTGCCATTTCAATCAATTGAAGATAAAATTAAGAGCATGTTTCTGTTAAGAGTACGCATGAAATGACTATGATATTTATTTTATTTCAGTGTTTATATCAACTGGTTGTTCGTAATGCAAAAATGGGTCACAGAAGCTGTTTGAGTGGGTCGTTGAGAGATGCATGACATTGATTTAAAAGATGCACGTGAAAGCTCTCGACACTTCTGTCAGACTTCTGTCCATGTGCTTGAAAAAAAAAATTCACCTAATAAACTCAACTAACATGTCAGTTGTTATGCAATCATTGCACTGTACCAACATTTTATATCACTTACCTATTAATAAAGAGCAAAATAATTTGAAAATAAATGTCATGGCTCATTATAGTATGGAAATGTTATTGTGTCAACAAAGAGTAGTTTGAGACTGCAATTTAATGTTTATTCATAAGTATTAATATTACTTTAATTTATGTGTAGCTGTTTTAAGTGGGATGGAGTTTGTCTTTATTTGATATATAATTTGGGCATTTTTAACAATATTGTGGGTCTTATTTGTTTTTCCCAAATGAAAATACTTCTAAAAGCAGAAGCAAGATTTGGGAGTCTCGTTGCAACACTACAGTGTTGTGGTCCAGTTTGCATCAAATGAATACATGAGGCACTAGCTATGTTTCCATTCACCTATTTTAGATTGGATTCAACCATCTACCTATTGGATATGCGCATAAAAACAAATAAATAAATAAAAACGATTAATGGAAACACCAAGATGCACATCAATTTTGAAAATGCGCAAAAAAAATGTATACGCATAACTTAATGGGATAAACTTTAAGAAATTACAATGAAAACTAAGTCATGCAATTTTGTTATAAAAGATCATGTGATTATAAAATGTGTGTGAATAGACAAACCAGCAGGCTGAGCGCATTGCAAAAAATCCGAAATGTTGTTTTGGTCATTCTAAAATGCCTTAGCCATTTCAGTATTAGTGTTATTACATTATTAATTAACTCCAGTACTGTCAGGAGCATCTGTGCTCCGTGTCTCACACCTTCAAATGCCACCACACATACACTGTGTGTCAGCATCGTCTTCTGAGGTGCAAGTCATTTGTAAAATAAAGAAAACATTTGCCCAGCTTCTTCTACCTCAGAAAAATCTGTTTTTACTGTTGATATTTGCCGCCAGTTAATCAGGAAATGACGAATTTGTTCTCTTTGACTTGTTGTATGGAAATGTTGCTTTATTTGCACGTCTTTTATGCAGTATTCCAGTTTTGCACATAAATGTAATTTGCATTTTTGGATGGAAACATAGCTAATGACCAATTCAAGATGACACTCTCCATTTATTAATAAATCAGTGGTTTTGAACAAATCATCTGAATGATGAAGTAAATTAATCCCTCATTAAGGATTCAAGCCAATGGTTGGCCGTTGATCTTCGTCGGTAAGCATTGGTCTGGTGTGTTCCACACATCGCCAGGTTACTGTCAGAGCTCATTGGCCTGATTCTGCCTGAAGAGAGCGCTATGACTGCTTATTTAGCAACAAATCAGATTGTGTAAGTGATTTTGTGAAAGGACATAAGTAAACAATTTAAGCCAAGAAAGAACACAGAGACTGTAATTTTGCTACATTATCCAAATATTTGAAAACGGTGTGAATTATTAGATTATCAGACATATTTGCATGAGCAAATCCCACAGTGGTGAATGATAATTATTGTGATAATAGTACCAAATGCTGCTGGGTCTGTGCTTCTGAAGTTTGGTTTCCCTTTGCACAATCTGGCTCTCATTTAAATCAGCTTATGTGCACTTGGTGTGTTCACACTGAGCATTTGGTCCAGAAATCAAATGCGAGACAGCAGCACACTTGGGTTTTGTTGTTGCTAGTTGTTTGGCGTCAGCTTGGTGTGTCCTGGCTCCAAGACCCTTTTTGATCAGTGGCTGGTTTGAGCCTGGCATGGACAAATAAATATGACAAAGTACCAGCACAAAGACAAACTAAAATATCATTACTGGGGGAGGAGAAAAAAAAATGATAAAAAGATTTTACATCAATATCACACACCACATATGTGTGATCAAATTAAATGAATTGTTACCAATTGTTAGACAGCGACAGATGTCATAGGTACTAGGGTTGTGACGTTGAGGAAATTTCCCCACCGGTTAATCCACATGTGACAACACCGGTAATACCGGTATTACCGTGGGGGTGGGCGTTTCCTCTTTTTTCTGCTTTTAAATATCTTATAAATGCGTGCGTATTATACTTTCAGTTTTTCAGGAATTGGCAATTCGGCGTCAAACTACAAAAAAAAAAAAAACACTGTTATTAAACACAGAACTTTTATTAACATAACGAAAACAACAACAACAATGTTACAGGCTGAAAAAAACTGTGGAAATTGGAACCAAACAAATAACAACCATAGAACGTTTATTACTTATGTTAGAATGTTTTTAAAATGAATAAGAAAATAAAATAGAAAGATAAGTAATTAAATAGCACAAAGTTTAAATAAGATTAAACGAATGAACAAGAAACAAATATAAAAAAACTTCCAAATGACATTAGGCTACAAAAATGACAGGTCGGCAGTCTTTAAAAAAAATTAAATAATATTTTTTTTATTAACAGTGTAGTCTACATGGTCTTTGCCAGGAAACCCAACATGTTGACCATCTGTGATGGGATCTTGGGGCTCACTATGTTCCCTATCGTGCTGAACACTCTCTCAGATGCGCAGCTTGCTGCTCACACGCAAAAATACTTTTTGGTTACCTTTGCCAAAAGGGGGAACCTACTTTCGTTCTCTTTTGTTGTCCTACCAGACTTCAATGTCTTACTGTATTAATTAGCCTAATGTATTATATATTAATAGCTTAGTCCTTATAAACAATCCATTTATAAAATACATTATTAACGAATCTACAGGTTACTGAAGAATAAACCGAATAGGAAAAATGATCCTTGCATAATGATCACAGCTAAACAAGCTAGCACTCAATTTGTATATAAACTATAAATAAAAAAAATGAAAGAAATTTTAAGTAATTGAACATAATGTAAAAAAAAAATCTACTACAGGCTAAATAAAAGTGCCTTAACAGAGCTGAACATCACTGTGCGGTTACCGAGCGCGTGTCAGTTTACAGCTTCAATAAAGTTCAGACAGCCTATACAGATCACACAATCTCAATAAACACCATGTAAATGTATAAATATTTTGATAAGTATTGTTAATGGAATATTTATAACAACATGATCTTGCTTTTCGTTATATTTATGCCGGCTTTAAGCTCTCCATGCGCGCGCTCTCTCTCTCTTTTACCAGCGGCAGTTGACGGGCCCACACACTACACAGCATACAGTGGCAAGATGACAAGTGCTCCACGGAATCAGTTTTATTTTTTGATTTGCCTGTTGTTCTTTTTAAAATGCCTTCTATTTTTTAAAATTTCTTAAGTCAATATTGGCTTTCGGGTAACAATCTCCCTCAGAGATATTGTAGTTCAATAACATGGTGTGCAGCTATGACTTTTGGCCAACACCTCTCTGTAAGTTTACACACTGCATAGATAGACTATAGGCCTACAGCTCTGGTGTGTTATGAATTGTGTGTTTTAAATGACAGCGACACATGCTACATTTAGGTTTTATTGTAAAATATACATTATAACTCAGTACACAGTAAAATATTATTTTTTGAATGGCTTGCCTATTGGCAGCATATATAACCGTTACACCTAAATAGGCTAAGCAGATTTTCATTAATATTAAAGCACATGAATACAAACTAGCCACCCTTTGATTTTTTTCATTTTCGTATATTTTTTATCAGACAAAAAAAAAGCAATGAATTGTTTATTTTTGTTTTAATTTTATTATAATTAATATAATAATTAGGTGACTTGACTTGTGTGGCGTCTATCGATGGATGAGAGCGAGAGAGAGATGAGATCAGACCTCAGTTTTGATGTGTGGCCGCACGTCACATTTACTTTACTGCCATTTTTTAATATTGGCTCATCTAAATTAACTTTTCATTCCATTAAAAGCCAAAATATTGCCAGACAGACAAAGCAACTTTTGGTTTTGGAAGAGGGGGACTTCAGTGAAGACGCACACACACACAGGATACACTCTTGTTGACCTTTTTATTATTAATTTTTTTAAACATTAAACTCATAACAATTAACTGCACAAAAGAACAGATGAATCTCGGAGGTTGCTTTGTTTCTCCTGCAGTTGGCTTGTCAGTGGTGCGGCAATCACTTTTAGTTTAATAAAAAATAAGATTATTTATTACTAAACATTGTGAGATGATGGTTTTTTAAATGAGGCGCTTTTGCTTTGCGTTTTGACACTAAATCGTCCGCCATTCTTTTTCTGTAAATTCGACTCATCTCGTTCTCCTCACATGATAAATGAAATATGAAGCATTGTAGCTATGTTCAGATTTTAACAACAGCCTACTGCATGCTATCGTCTTAAGTAAATTATTTGGAATTCTATTTTCCATTTAATTCAAATAAATATTGAGTAAAAAAAAAAGAGGAATACTTTAAAAAAAATGTGGGCACGGTGTCACGGTGGAAAAGTGATGTCACCGGTGTTGCGTCTTAAAACCGGTAACACCGTTAACACTATTCTCATCTCCTGGCTTAATGTGAAACTTAAGGTTTGTGTAAGCTTGGAGACTCTGTCAACTGTCAGGGATAAATGAAGAGATAGCTCAGGCTGAGGGAAGGAGATAGGGAAGAGAAACCAAACAGCAAAACCACAAGACTGACTGTATGAAAGCAGCAGCATAAAGAAAGAGATTAGTCATCTATCATTAAAAATCATGAGGGAGGAATATGAGCTGTTGATGTTATTCAAAGGGATAGTTCAACCAAAATTGAAATCTGCCATCATTTTTCCACCATTGACTTGTTCCAGACCAGAGTTTCCATTCTGTTGAGCACAAAAGAAGATTTTTTTAAAGAATGTTGGAAATTTGTAGCCACTGACATCCACAGTTAGAAAAACAAATACCACAGAAGTCAGAGGTTACAGGTTTTCAACATTCTTAATCATGTTTTGCGTTCAACAGAACAAAAAAATTATTTGGATCAACTGGAGAATCAGTAAATGATTTTAGAAATTTAATTTTGGATGAACTATCCCTTTAATTGCAAAATAACCTGTATTATAATTAGAAAGTAGATGGAAAGGTCCATAAATGAGATTAAAAGACCTTCTCACCTCAGAGATGCCATCAAGGCATTAAATTGTAAAAAAAGAGTTTATTTACCTGTTTGAATGTCCTTCCACAGAACCCAGGATTTAGACTGATCTTCAAAAATCACAAAGCAGCGACGCTTATGTTTATCTATCTGTAGATAGATAAGCACAAATTAAGAGAAGATTACACCAGAGAAAAGCTTTTTGGTGATTATAAAAGATGTTTTCAGCAGCCTTTGTTCAAAAAGCAATTCACGGATTAAAGGGATAGTTTACCCAAAAAATAAATATGTACTCACTATTTACTCACCCTCAAGTGATTCCAAAACTTTAAGTTACTTTATTCTGTTGAAAACTAAAGAAGGTATTAAGAAGAAATCTAAAAACCACTGACTTCCATAGTAGCGACGGAAAGATTGGATGATTTTACTGACTCAGACTTTTGAGTCTTGTTCAGAAAAATGAACAAATCTTTGAGTCATTTAGTTTATTTTGCCAAAAAAAAAAAAAAACATTATGAGTTGCTTCCCAAACGCATCTTAAGCTAGTGCAAATTGATCACACTACAAACAATCATTCGTGTGACACTGACAATCTGGCTTATATAACATTAAACAAAGCACGGAGTCTGAGGCAGAAAGACCCATGATTAGTCCACCTTTCGTGTTTTTGAGTCATTTATTCATCATGCGACTGCACCATATCAGCTTGACCTACGAAGTCCGAGCCGCAATTAATTCATTTAAGTCTAGAGTCATTCAATGGGTTTTACAGATAAAGTAAAAAAAACCTGACTCATAACTCTATTAACACAATCAATATTATAGGAAAGAACCATCATAAGAGAAAATCAAACTTTTATAATGGCGCTAAAGTTTGAGATAGGAAATACATCACAGAAAATGCACATAATAATAATAATAATAATAATAATAATAACAACGCACTTTGTTTCTAAAGAGAATTAGTAATCATTTCATAATTTCTGTATCCAATTCCTGCTGTCAAGTCATGTAAAGAAACAAATGACTCTCAGTAGTGATTATTAAACCACACTGAACTGAGCTAAACTGAACTTAAACACTGAAAACAGTTTTAATTTACTATAATCTTTCTATGTGAAGCTGCTTTGACACAATCTACATTGTAAAAGCGCTATAGAAATAAAAATGAATTGAATTGACAAACGAATGACTCAAACCCAACAGAATAATCTAAAAATTTACTTATTTTCTGCCCCACCCAGGCAATTTGTGGATTTGCAAATAAATGAATCACTCCCTGATTGGACTGACTCCTTCTTGAGTCAGTTCAAAAAGAACAAATCTTTCAAGTCCGACCCATCATTAGATTAGATTAGATTAACTTTATTGTCATCACACATGTACAAGTACAAGGAAACGAAATGCAGTTTAGGTCTAACCAGGAGTGCAATAGCAGCAAGTGCAGGATACAGGTATAAGTTATTAAGTGCAGTTATAGAAAAACTATGGTGATATTTACAAATGGATGTACTGTGAACATTATATACAGGTTGTGTTAGCTATGAACAGATTTACAATAGATGGATAAATGTACAGGTTGCTATTAATAATCAGAAGTGTGCAGATAGATAAACAATTACAAATGTATATGTCCAGTGGGTGTGTACATAATAACAAATGTACATGTGCAGTAGGTATGTACAGTTCAAATAAATGAATCAGTGCAATGAATGTGCAATTTTTAAATGTGCAAATGTTAAGTAGTGCAGTGATTATGAGGAGTTTCCTACTCATTATTCCATAGTAAGAAAAACAAATACTATGGAAATCAATGATTACAGGTTTTCAGCTGTCTTCAAAATATCTTCCTTTGTGTTCAACAGAAGAAAAAAAAAGTCAAACAGGTTTGGACAAGTAAAGGGTATGTAAATCATGAGTGAATTTACAGTTATGGGTGAACTATCTCTTTAATTAAAAAAGGGCATTAAGTATTATGAATTTGCAAATAAACCTAATAGTTTATGCCAGCCCTCAGGCTACTGTGATCATGAATGGCCTGAACTCAAAGCCCTTTGACATAGAAAGAGGTACAAGGCAGGGGTGTCCCCTTTCTCCCCTGCTCTTTGCCCTTGTAATTGAGCCACTAGCTGAATCTATTGTCTAAGACAATGTCAACATATTTTTGGAATAACAGTAGGAGACGAAGAACATCGGATTTCTTTATATGCATATTTTTTTCTGAACCAGATAGGTCAATCCCAGCTATACTAAAATGTCTTTCAGATTATACTAGTTTATCCGGATATAAAATTAACCTGTCTAAGTCTATGGTACTCTTTTTCCATATTTCTAATCTAAATGATCTTTCGTCCCTTTCACCCTTTAGAATAACATCTGAAGGTTTTAAATATCTTGGCATATTTATTACACCAATACTAAATGACTTATTTAAAAAAAAAACTATACCCCTCTTTTTGAAGTTATTATAAAAGACCTTAACATTTGGAGGACATTTCCTATTTCTTTTTTGGGTAAGAATAAATGTAATCAGAATGAACATACTCCCTAAATTTTTATATTTATTTCAATTCCTCCCTTGTCATTTACACAATACTTTTTTAAAGACATTAATAAGCACCTTTCTAAATTTATCTGGAATCACAAAATGCATAGAATTAGCCATAACAAATTAATGAAACCAAAAGATAGCGGAGGAGTCGCTTTTTCAAATTTGCGTCTTTACTTTTGGTCGGCACAAGTGAAGCATACGGTCAGCTGGTACAATGAAAGAACTGACTCTAGATGGCTTAACATGAAGGCAACAGCCTGTGCTCCTCTCCCAATAAAGTCCCTGCCTTTTATTATAAATGTTAAAAAACTTAAATGTGTTTCAACAAATTTCATTATCTCAAATACTCTTCTAACATGGGGAGACATTAAAAAGCATTTTAAAATTCCAGCTAATATCACCTTATTCTCGCCTATTGCTTTTAATCCTGATTTCCCAATTTCTTTCCAAAATATTAGTTTTTCAAATTGGACCAAATCAGGGATTCTAAAATTATTGTGACACTTAAATCTTTCCAAGAAATTTCAAATCAATATGATATACCACAATCCAATTTCTTTAAATACCTTCAGTTGCGTCATTTTATTAAATCTTTGTCCAACAAGGATAAACTGAGATTTGAACTTGTAGCCAAAGAGCAAATTGTAACAAACAGTTTTTCCAAGGGCCTAATATCCAAAATATATAAAGTTCTGTCTAACTTATGTACTTCTTCCTTTGAGAGCTTGAAGTGTGTGTGGGAAAAACATTTAGGTCACGAAACTGAAGATACAGATTGGTCTGAAATATGTAACAATTTGTTTTCTAAATGTACTTCATTGGGTGTTCATGAGCTCAATTATAAATTCATTAACAGAGTTTATTTTACACAATTGCGTCTGAAAAAGATTTATAGAAACTCATCTGATCTTTGTTTTAACTGCAAAAAAGGCAAAGGAACATTTCTTCACTGTTTCTGGTATTGTGACAAAATCATCTTTTTGGAAGAAAATACATCATTTTCTACAAGGACTCTTTAAGTTAAAATTCTGTTTTTCTCTAGAATTGTATTTGTTATATGGTGGAGTAGAGAATGTGTTAAACTACCACATCAAACATTTGTTTTTAATTTTGGTCTATCTGGAAAAGAAATGTATACTTTTGTGGTCATCTCCTCAGGTACCCTCCTTTAAAATGTGGTTGTCTCAAGTATGTGCCTTATTTCCACTTGAGAAACTCATCTATGATATACATCAAAAGTCAGATGACTTCTGGCAGCTATGGACACCTCTTTGGCATTACATCAATAATTTCTCCTGATTTTCTATTCTATGGTATATATTTTTTGCTCCTAGCTTGACTGTATTATCCTGTTTGCATATTCCCCCTTTTTTGTATCTTTTTCTTCCCCACTGTATGACCGAGACTGTATTTGTATGTGCTGATGTATCAAAATAACCGACAACTAATAAATAAAAAAAAGGTTATTTATTTTAAAGTTTATTATTTACACTTATCATTAAATATTATTTCATTTATTTAAGAAATTAAAGGCATTAAAGAACTATAATTCCAAGAAGAATCATCTGAGACGGTCAAATTAAAAATGACAAAAAATATGACTCATTTAAAGTTGCATATAATGAACCAATGTTTCTAGGCCAATATTTATATATGCAAGTATTTTTATTACATAGTGAGGAGCATTACTCACCACACGGTTCAATCATTGAATATTAAAATTAAATTTATTATTATTTTTATATATTATTATATATTACTATTCATTCATTTTCCTTTAGCATAGTCCCTTTATTTATCAGAGGTTGCCACAGCGGAATGAACCACCAACTTCCAGCCGCAACCCAGAACTGGGAAACACCCATGCAGTCATTCACACACATACACTATGACCAATTTAGCTTATTCAATTCACCTATGGAGCATGTCTTTGGACTATAAGGGAAACCTGAGCACCCGCAAGAAACGAACGCCAAAAAAAAGCTTCAGATCCACATGAGGATGATTTAATATTGAGTACATTTTCATTTTCTGTTGAACTATACATTTACGGTATATAAACAATCAAAGTGAGTTTAAAGCATTAAGGCACAAGAAACAAATACTTTAACAAAGGTTGATTATATTTAATGTAAAGTAAACACTGCTGTTATTTTACAGTTGATAACACTGTTAAACATATAAAAGCATTGTTGTATATTTCTTCTATTTTATTTATCTATGCTTGTAATTTGTTTAAAACATTTAATCCGGATGCACCTATCTATAAATTCACCCAAGTAAACAAAATAATGAATTCTATCCAAATAGAGCAATTTTAGTAATTCGGTGAAATGTCAGGTTTTTAAATGCACCTCATTACAGACATTTTAAATATTACCATCCTATAGTAATATAGAAATGCATATGATACATTTTTTTTAAATTATTTAAAAATCACAAAAGCTGTGTGATAGTAATGTCGGGATAAAATTCCAATCATTGCATTACTTTCAAGACAAATAAAAAAAAATAAGCACAAAAGAAAGTGTGCATTAATTTGATTTTCCTTTAAGAAAAGGTTTATTTAAAATGATTTCCTTCAGTTCTTTAGAGTATAAAATATCCACAAGTGCAACCAACGATTTAAAAAATACATATCAAGACAAATAGTTAATTTAACTTGCCATTTAATGACCTAACTTTCTAACAATTATACAGATTGCACATCAACTCTTACACACCTTGGAGATGGTTCCCAGGTAAAAGAGGCCATCTGACCACCGGGCCAGGACGTCCTGCCCTTCCTCAAACTTGCCAGCAAGCTTGGTCGTGTCGGTAAGCCCATCTTTCAGGGGAATTCGGGGCAAGGACACAGGGGACTTATGTTGGCGATTTAGAGTCTTTTGATGGGCGGCCAGGTTATCTGCACTTGCGGAGTCTCTGTCAAATGAGCACAACAGTTGTTACACAGACAGACACACAAAAAAAGTCATTTATATGTACGCTCAAATACACAACCAAGGCAAAATATATCACTCAAGCAAGTATTTCAGGTGTAAAATGAGGGTAGGGCTAGTATATCTGGGACATGAATTGACTGGTCAGTGAAGCGCCCATAAAGAATGACAGTGAAGCAAAAAAGCCTCTTTTGTTAGCAGCATAGCTGGAAATAGCTAACATGGTTTTCTTATTCAAAACAATGTGCCATTAGATAAAAGCCTCCCGTCCAAAAGCCCGAACAGTTTGTTTTAGTGGAATCTAAAAATGTATGTTTGAACGTAGCAATTTTAGCTGCTGCTAAGAGAAAAATGAAAAAACCCCGCACACCCCCTTGTTGTATTGTAACAGACTGGTTGCTGTCTGGATCTCTCTTACCTCATTCGGCCACTTTCCCGGGTTACAATGCCTCACAAACACAAATAACTACACCATAAACAGGCAGCAGGAGCTCCGCTGTGAATCAAGGTGGTGCTGCTGCTTTTGGGAGATGATTCAAACGCCTTAAGTGTTTCAGACTGTGGTAAACGGCTGCTTTTGATCGCTCGCTCTCGCCATTTTGGTTTCCCGCTGAGTGGCGAGTGCATTATGGGACGCGCTCGCGCTCCGCACGGACTCACTTTCCCTCACAAATTTGAAAAAGCGTTAGTGGGAGGATGTTTACCTCACTCACACCGTCACTTTACTCTGCGCTTCTTTGTCACAAAACACTTCCGCAACACTGCTCTGACTTTACATCCACACCAAAATGTAGTTTTTTTTCTCAGTGCCAAAAAGCATGTCAGCGGTTACAAAAGGAAGTTATGTTTTAAAAATTAATTTGAAACACATGTGGCAAGGCCTTCATTTTAAATCTTGCTGGATTCATGTTGTGGAGGGGGAAATGTTTTGTACCTAAAATTGTATTTATTTTTACTTAACCATCAAGTTTAAAACAGCAAATGTGTAAAAAAAATAATATTATGAAATTTAAAACAATAAGTCAAAAAATCAAAACAATAAATATTTTTATGTCGATTTAACTTATTTTAATAAGTGAATCAGGTTTCAAGTAAATTTTCTATTATTTACGTTTTTAACGTAATATTTCTGATGTAAGTTGAGATGACTGGAAAAGTTAATTTGATACAAAAAATTAAGTCAGCAAGATTTTTTTTTACAGTGTATTGACCTATTTTTATAAATAAATATTTATGTCTTTGTAAATAAAATTATTTAATCTGTATAACCTAATGTGAACCTGGTGTGAGGTGTCTATCAGTTGTTAAAATGTTTTAAAACTTAAATTGTTTTAATAACATTGAATTTATTATTTGTCAATTTCAAAACTTATTTTTTACATACGATGACATTATTGTTGTTGTTGTTATTGTTGTTTTTTATTATTAATTACTACCTAAATAGTACTTTAAATAAATAATTATTTAAATTATTTAATATATGTAAATATTTTTTATTTACTGCTTTTAATTATAAAAGCCATTATATCAATGACCTAGCTTCACATTTTTTTTTAATCTTTAAAACTTTTTTACTGAGATTAGGTGGATGTGTCATGTATGATAATTGTTGAATTTATTTTGAATACAAATATTTTTGACACCCATATGTGTGTTTACTATACAGCTTGTTCCACATTAATCTATTATTTAAACAGCTTTTATGCACAGCCTATGGGTCTCCCTGGTGTACAGAGCAAACCCTACTGGGACAGAATGTGTTGACACACAGAAACATACTTAACCCTGCCTTTGCTCCTTATATCTCTACAGTAAGCATGTTATATACAGTCATTATAGTTATGTAGACCCAGGCCTAACAGTTTGAATGATGCTTTATTTCTTAATCCGACATACAGTACATACATTCATTTTAAAGTCCCTTCATGATAAAAAAATTATTAAATTATATATATATAGTCTTTGTTAATTTCTTCATAGTACAAAGTATATTTTCCATCTGTCTGCATATATGCAATGACTTACCAACAAAAAAGCAACAAAACTTGCTATGTGTAATACAGTGTATTTTATATATCCAATAGAAAAACATGTAAGGTAAACAGATTTTTCTGCTAGTTTGCATGGGTGAAAGCTGTGTCATTAATTAGTCATGAGTCTGCGTGAAATAAAATTGCAAACAAAAAAAATTGAGACTATTAATATGATCTTATTCACATAGCACTATATGACTAAAATGCTGTAGCAAGCTTTTTGAAGCAGAATTAAATGTATAAGCACCTCTCGGGTGGCCTCACCAATGAGGCCAAGTCTGGCATGCCAGGAATACAAATGCTGCATTGTACTAGCTGTCATGCTACCATGCCTCTGATGAAACTTATCAAAACAATCAACACACATGTCAGTTTTATAAAACTTCTAAGAAAAGCAGATTACAATTATTGTGTTTAATGTGCTTTTAAAATGATTTATTATTGTACGATTTTAGGGTTAAGTTAAACTGCTTCCAATAAATAAAAATGCAAATAAATAAATAAACAAATGAATAAATAAATAAACTAATTAATTAATTAATTTTCTCATTAAAAATAAAGTTTTATTCTTTACTTTTTTATTGTAATTACAAAATAAAAATAATCATTTGTAAAATTGAAAAGTGAATTACATATTTAAATTCTTATTGTAAACTTATTCCTTTATTTTACTTTTAAAACTTCTATATCACAGACTTTGTTCTTTCATATCCAGTCTTGAGAAAGACTTAAGAGGTCTTTGAAGAAAGCTGGCTCATGTCACAATTTGCATATCTGCATTAGTTCATCTGGAAAGTATTCATAGCGCGTCACTTTTTCCACATGTCTTTATGTTACAGCCTTATTCCAAAATGGATTAAATTCATTTATTTCCTCAAAATTCTACACACAATACCCCATAATGACAATGTGATTTTTTTTTTTAAAATTGTTGCAAATTTATAAAAAAAACACAAAAACCCCCCCCTGAAAAATCACATGTAAGTATTTACAGCCTTTGCTTAATACTTGATGCACCTTTTGCAGCAATTACACCCTCAACTCTTTTTTAATATGACGCCACAAGCTTGGCACACCTGTTTTTGGGAATTTTTGCCCATTCCTCTTTGCAGTAATCTCAAGCTCTACCAGGTTGGATGGGAATGCACTTTCAGGATGCACTGTATATAGTCAATTAAACATTAAATAATACATGTATTTGTTTTTTATGTATTCATTTGTGGCAGTTTTATTTTATTTTTAAAACTGAATTTGATACAATAAATTTGTTTTACATTTAGATAGAAAGCACAATAAATGTAACTAAAGTGCCTACTTTAATATTTCAAATAGTAGATTTTTTTGAAAATGAAATATATGAGTAAAATAATGTGGAACAAAATAATGTTTATCACCTGTCTTATTAAGAAATCATAGCCTACTTAATTTCATACTATTTTATACTATAAAAATGTCTGGTTGAAAACAAGTGGTTTGAATAGTGTTGGCAAGATAGAATGACAATAGAGTTTCACCATTTCAAACCTTTACTATGAAATCAATTGATTCTTATTCTAAATATGCCCGACAAGATTATTTGGTTTATAAACTAGGCTGTTCTTATAGTGAAAAACAGTTTAGTGGATGTCTTCTGTGAATGATAATATATATAATAGTCTTATTAAAATTTAAAGTTGTGTTACCCTAAAACAGAGATCTATATTACATTAGCAATATAACTTTTAGACCAAAATAAAAACAATATGACTACAAAACCAATCTTAGTTATAGTCTTATTTTTTTGGCAATATTTGCAAAAATTATTCATTTTTCTTTTATGCCAAAATTTTTTTTGAATATTAGGCAGTAAAGATCCTGCTCCATGATGATATTTTGTGAATTTCTTACTGTAAACATACCAAAACTCAATATTTGGTTAGTAATGTGCATTTCTAAGCACTCAGAATTTACTTTTTTTTTATCCTCAGACTCACATCAGCGGAAAATGTATTAATTTAGATTATTCGTAAAAAAAAAGCACACTTATTTTGTGACCCACGCTCATGCTCACTTATACAAACGGCAAACAAACATATTTACTGCGCATGCGTATGTACAGTAGCGTTTAGTTTTTATCATTTATTTTTACAATAAGGTGTTTGTATGTGCAAATCAGACCTCACAACATGAATTATGTTCATCTTGTTTTCAACAGAGGGCGCCAGTAAACATGACGCACAGGTCTCCTAGGGAAAAAAGCACTCCATTAGGTCGGCAGAAATAGTGTACGCCTGCGCTCTTGACACGCCGCTGTCTCGCTGCTTTTACAACAGCTGCACTTGAAAATGTTAGCCGCTGGATGTCAACCAAGGCGACTCGAATGACATACATTTCTGAAATAACATGCACATTTCCACGGCGGCCGTTGGGGAGTCATATATATTTGAGGATCTCGGCTGTCCGCGTCATGTGTAGCGCGTGCCTAATCACTTGAAGTTCGCCGGGTATTATTTAATTTCATTCGGCATATGGAGACTCTGCTCTGGATCGCGCACAGGCTTTGAGATGATCCATTTCTGCGATGGCGAGGGGTCTGTTTTCACGGGCCTGGCTGTCAAAGACGCACCATTTTCAGGTAACAATACTCTGGCAAATTAATCTGCATTTCATGACGTTTGGATACTATTATTATATCAACGTATATTTCTTTAACAGCGAGGATACGTTTTCGCATCGGCGTTGGCTGACCTTTAAATTGCGCGTTAATTTGTTTTATATATACAGGTTTTAAATCTAGATTTAACGTGTTAAAATCATGTTACAGCTGCTTTGTTGATTATTAAGCGTTGTCACAGTAACTCGCGACACGACGGCATTTTTAAAACGTGTTTTTGACGTCATAGACACTTGGCAAGAGAATTTTTCGTTCTTATTTATGGAAATAGTTCCTACGTTTACCCTTGAGAGGAATGGGCTGCCCTGCTGTGAGATTAATCCCCTTCACTGGATGAAGTTGAACTGTGGTTTCATGGCAGCCTGCACAACTCCACAACAGGACTAAGAAGCTTAAATAGGAGGCAGGCTTATATGGTTTATATGTACACCAGAGGTGTGTAGCCTATTTCTATATAGAAGACAAATTTTGAAGAATTTTTTTTTGTATGTATAGACCATTTTAATGTGGTCATGTCATTGGCCCATGAATATATCTTGCTTGTGGTCAAACTATTTCATAAATCTATCAAGATGCAATTCAATCATAACTTAACATTAAATAGCTATCATAACATTATTTATCACTATGCAGACCTTTATGGATTCTCAGAAGCTATGGAAATTAAAAATGTACAACAAGGAAATACATTAGGACTATTGTTATTGTTTACATCCCTCAAAATGGTCTATAACAACACTAATTCCATGAATGGTATTTCGAGGCAATTAGACGTGGATAGTTATGAAAACAAGTTTATGCAATCATATTAAGGACATTCACTTGCAAGCTGCAAATAATGATGGCATTAAGTATTTGTTTAGGATTTTTTTATATATATATATATATTTATATTATATTATTTAAGCCAGTTTAAATGAATTGTGTTCATTAGGGCAGCATGATATTGGAAAAATCTGACATTGTGATCTTTTGTTTTTCAGCAATATATATTGCTATATGAGTACAATTTCACCGTTTGGATTGCATAGGGTGATTTAGTAAGGGTGCGAATCATGTATAAAATTAATAAACAAATTGCAAGTAAGAATAATTACCATAGAGCGAAGAAAAAAAGTCAAATAAACAGTGCTTTATGGTTTCTGCAGAGTCAGCAGTATTCAGGTACAGAAATTGAAAAATGAAATGTAAAATAACACTGTATAGTCGTCATTGTATTAATAATTCAATAAAAATATTCATCATTAAAGTTACAAATGTTGTACAATTTTGTTATTCTCATAAAATTCTCTTTAAATTCTCTAAAATGCCTTTAAAACACATACAAATTACAAGAATCTTTGTTATGGATATAATTTGCAATGACTCCACAAATCACATGTATTCTCAGTTGTTGTGATGATAAACTATAATTGGGTGGTGTAGGAGAGGCGAGGTTACATTGATGCTGTGACCAGGATAGGAGTGGAGTAACAAAGGCCAGCTAGTGAAGTGCTGTGCAGGTAAACCCCACTCTTCTGTCCTCTAAAGGTGCTCTAGCGACAGTCGCTAGAGGCCATTGTCTTTAGCCTCCTTGGTAGAGCAACCGACTCCCATGCGGAAAGTTGCCGGTTCGATCCCAGCTCGGATCGGGTTGGGTGGCGTAGGACCGGCAGGGTTACAATTGCATATCCTGCGATGTGACTATTGTGGACACACACACACACACATTGTGATATCGATGCTAAAATGATATATTGTGCAGCCCTACTGCTTATCAACAAACTAATTTTGTCTCTGCAGACTGTGATTTGGGTGTCATATTAATTTCTTTGTGTATAAAAACACAATGTTAAGTTTGTCCAGTTTCGTTTCTTTCTTATTTTAATGCAGTTTATTAAAAAATTAAAGCGTGCAGTAAATTTACTCACTCTCAGGTCATACAAGATTTTTTTTGAGGTTGCACATTAAAGAAAGTTTTTAGCTGAAACTACGGTTATTGAGTCATAAAAAAGAAGTCAACAGCTACTGGCATTTTAAGAGGCAAAAAAACGAAACGTAAAGTCAAAACAAAATAATACCTGTGGCTTTTGATTGAAGTATAAAGTTAATTATGTACACTACCTGACAAAGTCTATCCCAGTTGTAAGAGAGGGCAAATTCTTTAGCAGGATATCGCTCCTCATGCTACAGCCTCCACATCAAAGTTCCTGAAAGCAAAGAAGGTCAAGATGCTCCAGCATTGGCCAGCCCAGTCACAAAACATGAACAATAATGAGCATGTCTGGGGTAAGATGGAGGAGGCATTGAAGATGAATGCAAAGAATCTTGATGAACTCTGGGAGTCCTGCAAGAATGCTTTGTTTGCCATTCCAGATGAATTTATTAATGAGTTATTTGAGTCATTACAGAGATGTATGGATGCAGTCCTCCAAGCTGTACATATACTGTACTGTACATTTCTGTTAAGTGACAAGACTTTTGTCTCAGCAAAGTCAGACCATACTGTCCTAATGAAATAATTAGAAATCAAGGCATGGTCATATTTTATTTTGATAAAATAAGCGTATACTGTACTAGAGGTCGTTGCATTTCATAATAGCCACTGCTGATACCAAACGATCAACTAGAAGTCAAATGATTATTTGTTGATCCTAAAACTTGAATAGGCGACGACTTTTGTCAGGTAGTGTGCATGTCATATACTATCATTGCTGTTTGTTGTGAAGTGTACACTCACAGAACTGATTGCCAAGATTAAAGGTAGAAATGTTGTCCATAATGTTCAGTTTCTTGCACAGCCCAACTGCTTTGCTTCATAAGACCTCAGTGTAGCATCAGGAACATTGTGTATTCATTTTACTTTGTCATTACATGATGTTGCTTTATTTTTAGACTTTCAAAAGGCTGCTAGCCAGTTACTTGAATAACCCATGGCCATAACTACGGTTTTGTAATAAATTTCTTGTAGATCTCGGATGATCTAAGCGTGCATAAATTAGCAGTATTATAAGGACTCTCTTTAATTGCTTGTTTCAGTTTTTTTTTTCAGAACAAGAAGATTGGAACAAAAATATTTTCATCTGTACATTATGTAGTTATAATCTACTTCAAGCAAGTGATAAATTGGTCAAATTAGTTTTCTCTCTCAGGCCTAAGTAAAATACTGAGAAATATGAACTGATTGATATACCTTAAATAATATTAGAATAAATGAAAATAATAATAATATAGCTCTGTAAACAATAGCACTAAAATAAAATATATATATATATATATTTTGCTAAAATAATAATAATGAATAAAACATAAAAACTTAGTAAAAGCTACAAAACTTAAGTCTGCTACTCTCAGAATCAAAACTACAGAAGTTGTGTCTTTTTAAAGGGTACGCTTTTGTACTTTTTATGTACCAATATGTCCATGTTGCCACAGCCGGTTACTCACTGAAGCTAAGCTGGGCTAAGCCCGGTCGGTACCTGGATGGGGACCACATGTTTGCTGTTGGAAGTGGTGTTAGTGAGGCCAGCAGGGGGCGCTCAACCCGTGGTCTGTGTGAGTCCTAATGCCCCAGTAAAGTGAAGGGGACGCTATACTGTCAGTAAGCAGTAAGTCTTTTGGATGAGATGTTAAACCGAGGTCCTGACACTCTGTGGTCATTAAAAATCTCATGGCACTTCTTGTAAAGAGTAGGGGTGTAAACTCGGTGTACTGTCCAAATTCCCTCCATTGGCCCTTACCCTATCATCCTCATCCACCGAATTGCCTCTATCACTCTCTCTCCATTCCCTTAATAGCTGGTGTGTAGTGAGCGCACTGGCGCCGTTGTCCTGTGGCTGCCTTGGCACGATGCTGTACACTGGTAGTAGTGGTGTGGAGAGACCCTCCCCATGATTGTGAAGCACTTTGGGGGTAAATACACATTACTTACATACCTACTTACTTTCATGTTAGGAGTTCTCAGAGTGTGCGGTGTGTTCTTGCAGGTTGTGTAATTACGGGCATAGTTGTTCAGACAGACATTTCAATTAAAGTCTTGCTATTTGGCTGAGACTGAAAATGTATTTCAAGTGAATATTTTTGTAAATAGCGTTATCATCAACACTGATGATGAGTTCGGCCTACTGGTCAGTTTACTGATGTATAGCTCAACTGCACTGTGGGTGTTCCAAGTTTGTGTCCGCCAACATACTGTCTTGTCATCATAAACGCAAAAAAAATCTTTAAAACAAATGACTGTCTCTTATAGTAACTGTGACTTCATTAGCAATTCCATGCAAATGTCAACCTTGCCATGAAAAAATTAAGTTTCCACCAAAATACAGATCCTGTTTTTAAAATTTTGAGGAAGCAAGTATTTTCCAGTACTTTAAAATACTCAAAAATGTATGTCAGTGTTTTCAAAATATTGTATTTGATTTACCAAAGTCACACAAGTGGAAATTTCACTTCTGTCACTTCCATAACGGACAAAGTGTCACATCCATAACGACACTTTTTTCCTCATAAATGCAAAAAAAGTCAAATAAAATAAAAATCAATCATGTTTGTTCTATAGTGAGCCAACTCTTATCCTTGCAAAAAAAAATCAAGAGTAGTGGTTTCAGCTCATTTTAAATAAGTAGTTTGAACAAACAGCAAACATAATTTTTTGAGTGTATGGATGGTTGCTTACAATTTACTCACACTCAAGTGGCTGTAAACATTTATTTATAAAAAGCTATAGAATAGGGCTGCCCAATATATCGTTTTAACATCAATATCGCAATAGTCACATCGCAAGTATATGTTGAGTCTGGATTGTAACTTAGCATTTTGCATGTTTTTATGAGGCCTATGTATGAGGGTTTTTAAAAGCATTCAGACATAAGAAATTGTACCTTTGACACAAATTAACGATTGATTTTATTGAATTGTTTATAAAACAAAGACTATATAGTATGATTTTACACTTGATTATTTAATTACTTCATACCTGAATACAGTTCGACGACTTAAAAGTGAAAATGCTGTTTATTGAATTTGTATTTTTTCTTTATTGAATTGATCAATGCCAGAGGATGGTTTATTATATTTTATACACTCCCCTACATAATCATCCCAATCAATAAAAAATATAATTTCTTTCCAAATAGTTTTTCAACTCATCTAGAAAAATTATATTCATATCGCAATATATATTGCAGAAAAAAAAATATTGCAATGATAGATTTTTCCAATATCGTGCAGCCCTACTATTGAAGTCAAATGATGTTGTTTTATTCCAACATCTTCATTTGTGTTCAACAGAATGAAGAAACAGGTTTGGAAATGATGGCATCATTTAAATTTTTGGGTTACTGTGCCTTTAAAAATGGAAGCTCTGTTCAAAACGAGTCTTCGTTCATCTGTTCTTTCATAAATAAATGCATACTCTATAGCCTGTAAGCTTGTGATTAATAATGAAAATGTAAATGAAAGCAAACATTAGTAAATGTTTTATCACTTAAAACAAATGAATAAATAAAATGATGGATAATAATAAATGACGGCGTCACGGTGGGGCAGTGGGTAGCACGATCGCCTTACAGCAAGAAGGTCACTGGTTTGAGCCCCGGCTGGGTCAGTTGGCATTTCTGTGTGGAGTTTGCATGTTCTCCCTGTGTTCGCATGGGTTTCCTCCTGGTGCTCCGGTTTCCCCCACAGTCAAAAGCATGCAGGTGAATTGGGTAAGCTAAATTGGCCGTAGTGTATGTGTGTGAATGTGAGAGTGTATGGGTATTTTCCAGTGTTGGGTTGCAGCTGGAAGGGCATCTGCTGCGTAAAACATATGCTGGATAAGTTGGCGGTTCATTTTGCTGCGGCGACCCCCTGATTAATAAAGGGACTAAGCTGAAAAGAAAATGAATGAATGAACAATAGATGATGAAACCTCTGCCTTTTTTCTCTGTTGAATAACTTGGACAGAATAATTGTTCACCACAAAAAGGTTGTGCTATTATGTAAAATTGAATTTTGACTTTGACACAAAAATGTAAGTATTTGACACTTACTAGTTTTATTTATTTGGGGAAACTTACACAAGAGAACAACAAAAACGAAAACAGTATTCCAGGTAGGGCTGCAGGATATAGGAAAAATCTTATATTGTGATATTTTATTTTTCTGCGAATATGAATACAGTTTCAGAAGATGGTTTGACTAGCACTATTTTTGTATTTTATTCGGGTACAGAAATTAAATAATCAAAATGCAAAAAAATGTTTTTCTTACTTTTTGTCTTGTTTCTAGTCCAAATATAAAAAAAAATCTTAGACCAAGTAAAAATATTGTTTAGTTTTCACCATCAGGAGAAATTAGTGAAAATTAAGAGTTTTTTGCTTGTTTTAAAGAAACTATCTGACAGTGGGGTAAGTGAAAAAATTTAATTTTTGCTTTGAAATGTAGGTATTTGGACTAGAAACAAGATAAAACTTCAAAAAGATTTTTTTGACATAAATTTCACGCAAGTACAGTGATTAAATACAATTCTGTAGCTCCTGGTACTATAAATCAGACTTAACATTGCATATCTTTGTGATGTGACTATTGCGTATGTGCACATTGCGATATCGATGCTGAAACAATATATTGTACAGCCCTAATTTAAGTTGTCAAATATGATAAAGTTATGACACTTCATACAGCTATGATGAATGTTGTATATCACAGATTATGTGAAGTTGTGATTTCCGTAACTCTTGACACAGATACAGCAGAAGTGAGCAAATGAAGGTGTGGTGTGAGTGAATGGCATCAGAATGAATCAGCAGCTTGATAAATTGACTAGAGCTCTGTGCTGACAGTGCCAGAGCTGCTGTCTCCATGCTGATTCTGGTCTACACAGGCCGTTTCAGCAGAATGCCTTATGAAAACACTGTTAGAACAGGGAGTTTGTGGCATCACTTTGTTTGTACATGGTGTCCACTAGATCTTAAAATTTACAAAAATATTATGTTGTGGGTCTTAAATAATTTTTAAACGGGTGTTAATTTTCCTATATCCATGAAAAGCTACACTGTAAAACCCAACAGTCAAAATTTACTGAAAGTTAATTCTACTCTTTTGAAAAAAGTTTTGAACTCAGTGTTGAAGTTAATGAGTTAATTAAACACCTCATTACTTCAACTTAAATGGGTTAATTTCACAGTACTCATATAAATAATTTTTTTTTAAATCAAATGGTTTGCTGCAATCGGTTTACTCAAACTGTTTAAGTTGCCTCAACTTGTTGGGTTTTACAGTACTCAGTTGGTTTGAGTTCTCTTCATTTATTGGGGTTTACTGTGCTCAAATTGCTTTGTTTACTCAAATGGATTAAGCTCACAGTACTCATTACGGTTAATTTTTGAACTTAAATGGTTTGTTGCAATCGGTTTCCTCAAATGGTTTGAGTTATCTTAACTTATTGGGTTTTACTGTGTACTCAATCAGGCTGACACCCATCCATTCTCTATCAATCTACCTCAACCAATCTTATCTATAAACTATAAAACTTGACATCTTAAGTTTTAACTCTATTTACCATTATACCCTTTAATTATCTTCATTGCAATAACATTTGTTTGAAAGTTCTCCTTTTATTTATGGTAAGGAAGGACACAGACCTGGACAGAGAGTTCTATATATTTAGCTTATTTTAGTTTTTAGTTTTTTTAAAAGCGATGGTATGATATCTTTTGTTATAGAATAGTTCTTCTCGAAAGTTGATCCTACTCAATTATTATACACGTTTTTATGCGCATTTTTAAAAATTATGCACATCTTGGTATTTCTATCAACCGTTTTTTTTAATGGGCATATCCAAAATGTGCATAAAAATAGGTGGATGGAAACGTAGCTAATGTTGTCCTATGTACCTGAAACTTTTCTAAAACATAACAGAAAATCTTTTTAGTAGATCATTGCCATGTAAAAAAGCTTACATGGCAATAATCCATTGCCATAGAAAGCTTATATTACCCTCACTCATTTATTGTATTGGCATGGCTTTTGCTCAAAGACAGTGAAGCACTGTGAGATTTCAATGTTTCCAATTATCTTTAACTTCAGTTTTAGATAATCTAACTTTAGTGTGGGACCCATTTGTTTTGTAAATGTTAGCACAGCACAAAGAAAGTCCATTTTAAATCCGTCTTTAAATTGAAACGATAAATAGGTTAGTCTTTGTTTTCTCTTTAGCATTGTGTCTGAGCTCTCAGATAGATTTCTGAAAATAGACCCAGGGCTACGTTTACGCGTGAAATAACCTCTCCTGAGATAATTGTTCAGGGCCGGCTGAGCTGCTTGCAAGCCAAAGAAGTTAATTAAGCCATTTCATCAGCCAGACAACGATTTGCCGAACTCCTTTCCACACTGAATAGCACTTGCGATGTCTGAAAGGAAATGTTATTCATAGTAATGTGAAGGTTTGGGCTGGTCATAGATTTGCACAGCTATACTTAGACACCCTTATAGCCCTCAGTGACCTATTTGCTCCATAAAACACAGACTATAGCTTGATTTGGCAGAAAGGAGCCCAGTCTGAAATGCGTAAGCTCAATTGCTCTGGGGTTTTTCATTTGCTTCAGTTTATAGCCTCACTTCGATCTCCTCATGATCACCTACATCTGGACAGAGTTTTGCTTGGAGATTTTCCTGGACCGCTTCTCTCTTTTTTTTTTCTTTGAGGTCATGTGCTGGATATGATATGATTTTCAGAAGGATTTGAAATAAAGCAAAAGCAAATAACTTCTAAATCCGTTGTGAAGCAGCAGATGATGTTTGAATCATAGTGGTACAGGTCATTCTGTACAAAAGGAGGCAAACCTCCAGATGGGAGGATTTCATGGTGTCTGAACTTGATTAGAGAACATACTTTTACTTTTGACTCTGTAAGCAAGGGGAAAAACAGCTTTTTTTATCTGGTATGACAGATATTTTAGAATTATCAAGTTCTGTTGGAGCCACATGGCCTTTTGGGTTCAGATAAAATTGTGATTATACAAAATGTAATAAACCGGCACACCTATTTGTTTACACACAATCAGGTGATAGTTTTTATAGTCTCAGAGTGGATTATTTCATACTGTTAAAATACTGTTTTGGTTATAATGTGCCAAATATAATTTGGGGCCAAAATGCATCAGCCAGCCAAAATTAAAAACAAAAGTAGCTATAAACTGCCTTTTGTCAAGAAAACAGATGCTTAAGTGTTCCTTGTAGTTTTATATATTAAAGGGTTAGTTCACCTAAAATTCAAATTCTGTTATTAATTACTAATTAGCATTAAATACTCATCTTCAATTATCTTTGGATGACTATTTAAAAAAAATTCTCTCCCATTTTAATCAGCTTTATTTCTCAAATGTTTTTGGAAAAAACTATTGGGTCAAGATTAATCGCGAAAGATTGCATAGTATACAAAATAAAAGTTTGTTTGATGTGATATATTTTTGTATTTTATATATTTATTATGTATATGTGATACACGCACACATAGAAACAAAAATATATAAAAAAATTTTGTTACATAGATATTTAAATTATATCATTTCTATCATATACATGTAAACATTTTATCAAGTACATGTATGCATTAATGCGTTTATTCATACATACGCATATGCGCATATTAGAAATAAAGTGGTCCATCACCATAACGCGGTTCACTTATCTTGGTCTCGCAGTTTTGCTGATTTTTTTCGTGCAATTTGGCATGCTTTTTTTTTTTTTACAGTGCATTGTGTTCTGTGTCCTGATTGGCTGTAGACCATTGTCAATCAATCTCCTCTGTACCATGTCTTCTGTACAGTACAGAATGTGTTCAGCTTGCCAAATCTACATAAATCTTTGATCGCTAGCAGTGGGACTCTGAAGTGCTGTACTGTATGTTTGCACGATTTTTTCCCAACAAACCCCATAATGTCGATGAAACAGAGAAAGATGTTAACCTTTGCACTAAATTTGAACTTCTGGACATGCTAAAGGAAGGTAGAAGTTACGCGAGTGTTTAAACAAGAAAGAAAACGTGAAAATGTTAATGCCTGTCTGAGGAAAGTGTATAAAGTGTGTGGTGAGGGGTTTTACAGCCTACAGATCTATAATAATTGTAAAAAATAAAACTAACTACTTTGCGGATTTCACCTATTGCTGGTTATTTTTAGAACAAAACTCCCACGATTACAGAGGGACCACTGTATACACAAAACACACACTTAAATTATTCATTCATTTCATTAATTTTCTTTTCGGCTTAGTCCCTTTATTAATCCGGGGTCACCACAGCGGAATGAACCGCCAACTTATCCAGCACATGTTTTACGCAGCGGATGACCTTCCATCTGCAACCACTTAAATTGTCAAAACAAATTTTGTTTTGAATGCGGTTAATTGTGATAAATTAACAATAAATTAACAGGGTTTTTTTTTAATACATCTGTAACAAGTACAAGTGTAATCATGAACTGGCCAAACCCTCGCACCCACTCCTAAGAAGATAATAAAATGTAAAAAGTAGTACATTGAATCAACAAATATGTAAACAAATAAATAAAAAAACATAGGTTGAAAAAACATACAAATCATACAAAGCTCCAAAAACACTTTTGTGTGCCAAGAAAACTTTAAAAAGGAATTTGTTTATATTGCATCAATTTAGGGTGTGCGTTTACTATGGGCAATATGTTGTATTGCACATAGTAAAGAACAATCTCAGTGCGGGGCAAAAATTAATTGCAGTTAGTCACATCCAAAATAAACATTTTGTTTTAAAATTTATGTGTGTGTACTCTATTTATCATGTATATATAAATACACACTTGCATGCATTTGAGAAAATGTTTCTTTATATTTATATATAGATATAAAATTGAGATATAAAATAAAAATGTATATTATAAAACTTAAATATCTATGTAATAAAATAGTTTTTTGTTTAGTCACATTTCTATTATATTATATTATATTATATTATATTATATTATATTATATTATATTATATTATATTATATTAT
>CAIGQZ010001464.1:2862430-2896439 GCA_903798205.1 Danio tinwini | reverse complement strand
CGAAAATATGTACTGAAGTAAAAGTAGAAGTAGGAGAAAAAAAACAATACAAGAGTACAGTACAGATACATCCTTTTAGTACTTAAGTACAGTAGTGAAGTAGTTCTACTTCGTTACTATACATCTCTGGAAACTCCACAATAGTTTTGTCATGACTTTCAAAATTGTGCGATAACGGAAACCAGAAGAAAGAGCAATGTCAAGTTTTTTTGTCCCGTCCATAGACACTTCATTAGAAACGCCTCACATAAGCCTTAACTCTTTTTTTTAATATATATATTTTTTTTTTTTGCCAATTTGATGCAAAGATTATATAATACTAAGTATAGTATTATAAATGTAAATGTTTTATCTAAATATTGTCAGTGCCAACAGCCTAGTGGTTGAGGGCATTGACACACATAGCACACATATCACACATAATAATGTAAAAGTCATTGAGCCTTTTCATTACAGGGCCGTAGACTGCTTTATTCAGGTATTTTTGTAGTTTAAAGTCATAGAGAATTAATTGTTAATCTAGCAGATGATTACTGACCATGCAATCAAATCGTGGTTGTACTCATTTCATGAATCATTGGCTGATAGTTAAAAAAGCACAGTAAGTGAGTTGTGAACAGTTTTTTTTTTGACACAATTGTCTATTCAGACTTATTTTTGCTTTTGTTATTTGACAGAGTAATAATCTTCAAGTAAATATTTGACTTTTTCACTTTGTGTTTACTTTGAGCATGGACTGTGATAACGTTCATTGACCCGGCTGATGTTTACTTTCTGCTTCCTGTCCCTCAGGCTCGCCTGTCCTATATTCGAGTGAAGTATCTCTTTCTTACGTGGCTTGCTGTGTTTGTGAGCAGTTGGGTTGTTTATGTCCAGTACTCCACATACACTGAGCTTTGCAGAGGACGAGAATGCAAGAGCATCATTGTAAGTATGATTGTTTCTGTTCGTTGCAGTCGTTTGCATTTGTGATTAATAGCAGTAGTGATGTAAAACAAACTGAACCTTGTTGACCCAAGACTTCATGTTTCATTTACTTTTATTGTTTTTTAAGCTCTAACAACTCATTGTGCAGCTTAATTACACAAACTGGTATTTATTAGTATATTATTTTATGTATAGTCATAAACATGTGTTTGTAGAACAAGTAGTTTGACCGTTTATTACAGTTTGTTGTTTCTAGATATTTCTCCCATAGGCAAATAAAATATTAAAACAAACATTGAATAGAGCACACTTTTGCATCGTAGTAAAACACTGTGTCCTAACTAGGGTTGGGCGATATGGTCTTTTTAAAAAATCCAAGATTTTTTCACACAAAAAAATCAACTTATGATTTAAATTGATTATTTTTCCTACAAAAAATGGTTGAAGATTATTAACCTATAGAATAACCAACCTACGTCACACATGACATCACACGGGTTCAACCGCGCATACCAGTTGCAAAAAAAGACCGGTTGCAATAGCAAACATGTCATATTGTGTGGTAGGATTCCAAAATTGAAAGTTCAAAAATAGAAAACTTCAATTTTACCGTACACCACACTGCTTTTAATGCCAACCGCAGACGTCTTTGGCTAACAGCCATCAGAAGCGCTGAATGGAGTGAGGACTAAACTAAGTTCACGCTATGCTGAAGCAATGATTTCAGCAGCAACAGTTAAATATAGTTAATTAAACTGCGAACACTGAATGCTTGGAATAAATTGTTAAAATGTAAGTTGACACCCTGCAGTACAGGTGAAAATGCAGTTGTTTTGCTTGTTGATGATTACCCAGGCCTTGTACAGTTCAGTCTTCTTTCCTTGTCTTTGGCTAGGCAAAACCTCAGCTTTTAGATCTACAAAGTTTTGAATCTGGTAATCATGGAACATTATTTCTTGCACATGACCACACAGAGCAAAAGTGTTGGCATCTAAAGACGTGTAGGCCTTTAACTTCTCTCTTGTAAAATCACTTGGTGTTTCAATGAGATAGTTGTATATTTCAGGCTGGATGCTTGGCAATTTCGTCTCATCCAATATCCATTGGGAGGGTGCTATCACAAATGGACCTGTCAGACGAACGCCGCTCACTTTAAAGTTAATTTTGTCGAATAACTGTGCTTATCACTGACAAGCTGTTATAATACGCTGAAAGCATTATGTAAATAATATATATAATATGTAATCAATATTATTATTGCAACATTTAACTCTGTACCGCATCGGATGTCATTCCCTTGCTGTAAATGCTAGCGCTTCTGTTTTTTTTCTGCAACCTTGATGCGTGCGCATCCAGAATGTTTACAAACCGCTAATTCACCTATATAACTAGCATAAGCATATCATAAATTAGGATATATAAAAAATGCTAAAGAAAAAAAATCCCTCAAGAACCTTACTATCTGTCATTTAAAAAATAAAGTTGAACAAGATCTATTTACAATTGCATATAAGACTATTATAATAATACTATCGATTAAACCCTTTCATTAAGTTACAGTGAAATAAACTCCTAATGATTGTTAAAAAGGAGACATTTTTCAAGATGATTTGTTTCCCTATTATTTTGTATGGTTTATTTCAACATGAACATGCAGTCAGAGCTTTATTCATTTCATATAAATGACTTGCGCAGACCCAGTGTGTTACTGTAGAAATGTTCGTTTGTAGGAGGGGAAGAAGAAGACAGGGTCGGCGGTAAAGGGTCAGTAAATGTTTTATTTTTCAGTTTCTCACACAACGTGTGTATGTGTGGATGTGTGTGTTCTCTTCTCTCCCCCTCCCGGCTGCTTCTTCTCTCCTTAAGAAGGGTGTCTCTCCAGCCCAATCACTAGAATAAACAGGTGTTATTTATTATTTCTGATTGGCCTGCTGATTAGCCGCTGGGCTCCTAGCATGCTCTCCACCCTCATTGGGTGTTCGATCATGCTTACCTCTCCACAGTTACATTTTATTGCTTTTATTTGTGTCAGGCCACTGCATCTGGTAGACTATAAGTGCACAAAGCGAGTTGTCACAGTGTTGACATGGTTAATATTTATGGTACCTAATAATGAATGGCTTTTTTTTGTGGCTGGGTCATACAATTTATCTGGAAACAGAAACGTTGAATGGCAACATTCGGTAACAGTTCATTTTGTATGCGGGTCTGGTCCATTACTGTCTGATGCTGCGTTCACACCAGACACGGATCAAGTGTCAAACTTGATTTGCATGATAATTTAAATGCAAAGATGCGAATAAACATCCTGCGGCACAATTTGCACGAATGAGGCAGTGTGAAACATTCAATTTGAGTGTTTTGCTCCTTTGACATGTTTAATTGCGCAATTCACTCGAGTTGGAAAATCTGAACTTTAGTGGAGATTCGCGCCACATTAACCAATCAGGAGCTTGCTGTAGTATGTGCGTGATTATGACATAGCGCCTATTGTTGGTAAGCGAACAGCTCATCAAACTGGGTAAAGTCTAGAGTGGATACGCGGCCGGCTGGAAGTGCAATATGCACATCAATATAGCAGCATTTTTTATGACACTGTATAACAATAACTTATATTTTTACAGTACTGTGATGGATGGGTTTAGGGTTGGGGTGGGGGTAGGCGTTAAAAAATAAAATTTATTGGGTAATTTAATTGATAGCATAAATAATGCTCGCTACAACTAATGTTTTTGCGTTACTGTGACGTTTGGGTTGGGGTGGGGGTAGACGTTAATAAAATACAATAATTGGGAAATTTATTAAATAACAAATAATTCTCATTCCGGCCGCAACCATAGCAACAACCATCAAACTGGTCTCGGCTCAGTCTGAAGCACTGCTGAAAGCTTCCATCATCCATGTACAGAAGAACAGGGTGTGGTGCGTAGCTTCGAATGCACGTGTCTGACAGTAAATGCTTGACTGAGTACCCAAATTATGCAGTTTTTTGTCCAGGAGTGTTTGTGTGGCTGTGTTTATTTTCATTTCAGAGCGTAACATTTCTCAATGTTCTTCCCTGCACGCGGCCATGTTGTTTGTGTGTTCTATGGCAAATGCGGGGGAACTACGGGAACTCGGAGAGAAGCGTCACGTGTTAGAGCAGGGGTTTCAAACTCAGTTCCTGGAGGGCCGCAACCCTGCAAAGTTTAGTTCCAGCCCTGCTTCAACACACCTATCTCGAGGTATCAGACAAGCCTAAAACACTCAATTAGTTTGATCAGGTGTGTTTAACTAGGATTGGAACTAAACTGTGCAGTACTGTGGCCCTCCACGAATTGAGTTTGGCACCCCTGTGTTAGAGTAAAAACCGATTTTCGATTAAACAAATCGATGTGAACTACATACTCGAGTTAATCAACAAAACTGAGGTAATCAATACAAACGCCAAGCCCTAGTCCTAACAATACGAACGCAAAGCTGCAACATGCAATAAAAGTTATCTCTTTCATGTTAAGTCCAGGGTTCGTACGGGTGCTGGAAATCCTAGAAAATGCTTGACTTTTAATAAAGCGTTTTCAAGGTTAGAAAGGTGCTTGGATTTTGGACAAAGTGCTTGAACCTGCTTGAATTTGAAATTACAGGACTCGAAATTACGACCGTTTTGGTCGCATATGCGCCCGAAATTTTATCTATGCAAGGTTCACGCAGAATGCATATTTGCACTTAACGCCAAACGCAGCGCTCGGGTAAAGTTTAAATCAGTTGTCACGTCAACTTGCTGCAGTAAACATGCCCGCAATGCCCCGCCTTAAAGCTCTTCTGATTGGCCCACTGCTCTTGAACTGAACGCGAACGGATTGGTTACTATCAGCTGTCAATCACTCAGTTCAGATGACAGCCGCGAGCCGCGAAAATAAAGGTCTGAATACGAGAGAATGAAAATAACACTGACAGATTTTGTCTGCCTAAAGTTTCAAATAACGGCACATCTGATCACTGATCATGTGGTGAATGTTAATCCAGCATTTACACTTTTCGAAGAGTGGATAAAAGACTTCCGGTGGGTTAAAGTCCGCTATGAAAATGACTAAAGCCATTTACTGTAAAGCCTGAGGGATGGAGTTTGCAGGTAATTTAACAGCGTTTCCCACACATTTTAACCACGAGATGTTCTGTTTAATCCTTCATGTATTCGTCACGATGTTGTCAGTCATGCAACTGCAGCGCGTACACCATCGCAAAAGGGCATGCTTTTAACTATGATTAAATTAATATTGCAACTCATGAAAAGACAGTTATTGCTGTTAAGATGACGTATGCAAATAATAAGTTATATGTCCATATCTACCTACCCTGTTTGGCCTACTCTAGATTTGTACTATATTTTGTTCAGTGCAGTTTCATTTTTGCACTATTTTCATTGCAGATTTTTTCCTAAACTCAACAGTCTCAACAGACTTCCTTGCCAATTTAATTTATTGATCGTGTTATTTACGCCATGCTATGTAAGGGCTGCTCAAGGTAAGCGGAAGGCATAGGTGGGACATTTGCATACAGTTACAACAGTACCTTAGTCCTAACCTAAAGTAATATTGACAATAATAAAAAGTAGTATTGATGAAAGCTCGGCGTCACAGTGGTGCATTGGGTAGCACGATCGCCTCACAGCAAAAAGGTTGCTGGTTCGAGTCTGGGTCAGTTGGCATTTCTATGTGGAGTTTGCATGTTCTCCCAGTGTTGGTGTGGGTTTCCTCCGGGTGCTCCGGTTTCCCCAACAAGTCCAAAAACATGCGCTATAGGGGAATTGAATAAGCTAAATTGGCTGTAGTGCATGTGTGTGAATGCAAGAGTGTATGGGTGTTTCCCCGTGTTGAGTTGCAGCTGGAAGGGCATCTGCTGCGTAAAACATATGCTGGATAAGTTGGCAGTTCAATCCGCTGTGGCGACTTCTGATTAACAAAGGGACTAAGCCAAGAAGTAAATGAATAATGATTCATTAATTAATTGATGAAAACTTACAAACTATGGTTTCTATATTTGGTGACTGACTTTCAAAACAGTTGAAGACACAGGAACAGTTCATTAATTTGCAGAAAGATTATTCTCAGACTCATAAGGATTTAATTTGTTACATGAATTTTGAATAGCAATGCACATGAAATATTATGAGCGACTGGTCTTGAAAGTTTGGTACTACACCCAAACAAAGTCTGACTGTAAGCTCATTTTTGAGATAACAACTTTATCTAGAAAGAGTCCAGACTTAAAAAAATGCTTCATCCAATAACTGAACTTTTTTTTTAACCATTTTTGGCTGAACTATCCCAATAAATCTATGCCCCAAAGTATTCAACAATTTAAGTTAAAATGCCATATAGTGTTTTATTAAAATAGCACAATGGATTTAAATGTGAAAAAGTACATACATCATATATAAACGTAATTTACCGCGGTTGTTAGGTGCTGGAAAAGCATAAAAATGCACCTTAAAAGTGCTGGAATTTGAAGTTGGAACAGGTGTAAGAACCCTGTAAGTCTTGGTCCGGTTAGGATCTGCAGCTGCGATGCACAAAATTTCTATTTTAGAAATGGTTTCCATTTCAGCGGCGTCACAACAGAACAACAGCATCTACTGCCATGACAAATACCACATCAGGTACTGATTATGTGCTTTAAGTGTTACATGCTACTAATGTGTGTTTATGTCATTTTACATGACATTTACTGCCATACTACTGAAAACAGAAGATCTTAAAATAACTAGCAGAGGGTTTGGAAATGAAAGTCAGAACTGTGACTCAGTGCAAACTAACTATATCAGTCACTCAGTGGCCTATTAATAATGTTTAAGAGGTTTAATATGTATTAATTAAATTAAAAGCCTTTACTATTTCGCTGGGAGTGCGGTGGCTGGTATTTAAATGTTTCTGTCATGTCACGTCGCATTTGGTGCAGATAGCCAAATCGCTTGTTGCTAGAGTCTTGTTGGGCCGCGTGTTGTTAGGACACAGTGAAAGGTGAATAGAATCAACTATGAACTTTGTAATCAATGTACATACATACAATGTTATCATTTCAGTAAGTTCCCCTGCAGCTCATTTCCTTAAGATGAAATTTAAATAATATAGATTTTTCTTGCTGCTGTTAAATGATTACAGACAAAAATCTGAAAATAATATACGTTTTAATATTGGTGCAGTACATTAACAGGGCATAGTTTACTTGAAAATATTATTATTAATCATTGAAAACATTCAATGGCTTATATATCGTATCCCATAATTGAATTCTATTGACAAAATTAGCTTAAGCATTTATATGAAACATCTTATGTGCTTTCTGAATAAAGTAAACTTATCTGTGTTGTAAATAACATTATACCAGGGTAGGTACATGATGTCAACATTAATTTTTGGGTGAACTCTTCCTTTAAGACTTAAAGGGATCGTTCACCCTAAACTAACCTCATTAACCTCACAATAAACTAACCAAAGCTTTACCTCATCATTTACTATCTATTTTAAAGCTAATTATAAAATAAAAAGGCTTTTTATAGATATTTTGAAGAATGCTGGTTGCTGGCGCCCATCGGCTTCTAGAGAAGGAAAAAAATACTATGGAAGTCAATGAGTACCAGCTATCAGCATTTTTCAAAATATCTTCTGTTGTGTTTAGCAAAAGAAAGTAACTTGGATAATTTAACGAGTGAAGGGTGAGTGAATGATGACAGAATGTTCACTTTTGGCTGAACTATCCCTTTAAATGGGATTGGGAAAGTATTTGTTTAAAATGTAACCCCAGAGCTTCATCTATTGGAGATGTAGTGAAAATGTTTCCGCTGTGTTTATTGCATTGCACAACTTCCTATCACAATGCTGGATTCCAGTTAATTGATGGCATCCTTATAAACCCATTGAAATGGTCTGTTCTCTTCCAACAGTGTGACAAATACAGCAAAGGCATTATTGATGGTTCAGCCTGCAGCAGCCTGTGTGAAGAAAGCAAACTGTACTTTGGAAGGTGCCTCTCCACCAAACCAAACAATCAGGTATGACACACTCACCATCAGAACTAAAAGAGATATCCTTCAACTCAGCAGGAAGCAGGCACTCCTTGTTTTGAGCTTATCCAAATTTAACCACATCCCGCAGTTTGCGCTCGTTCAGATTGCTTTCTTAGTGTAAATAACAATGGGGTCTAAAGCATTTAATTAGCCACAAGTTACATACCTAGTCTCCGCTTACTAAACAAACATGTTTGTATGAGACATGTTGTGACAAGTGGTGTAAAGTAATGAAATACAAATACTACGGTGGCCGACAGAGCTTAATGTGCTGCAATTTTAGAAAACGTGCAATTACAAAAAACGACAGCAAATTGAGAAAAGATTTTCATCTGTTTGACAGCACACGTACTGCAAATCCTTACAATGCAAACACATTTTTTAAAAAACGCTACGCATTTTCACACAACGCAAACAAATTAATAAAATGCGCTGCATTGTCCAACTTTTTTTGGAATTGGGTTTGTAAATTAATCTCACGTTTTATATTTATATTATATACATTATACAGTGCATCTGAAATAATGTATATAATATAAATGTATATCTTAAATGGCTGTAAACTGTCGCTTCCCATCCAACCTGATAGAGCTTGAGTGGTACGGCAAAGAGGAATGGGCAAAAATTCCCAAAGACAGGTGTGCCAAGCTTGTCATATTCAAAAAGACTTGAGGCTGTAATTGTTTCCAAAGGTGCATCAACAAAATATTGAGCAAAGGCTGTGAATACTTATGTACATGTGATTTTTCAGGGTTTTTATTTTTGATAAATTTTCAACAATTACTAAATCTTTTTTTCACATTGTCATTATGGGGTATTGTGTGTAGAATTTTGAGGAATTAAATTCATTTAATCCATTTTGAAATAAGGCTGTAACAAAAAATGTGGAAAAAGTGAAGCACTATGAATACATTCTGGATGCACTGTATAAGTATATTGTCCATGAATGGCAAACAATTAAACTTTTCACATAGAAACCCTAAAAAGAAAATATCACTGATGAAGACATTGTGTTGCTGTGCTTTTCTCAGGTGTATACGGGCAGTTGGGGTGACCAGGATGGTGTCATCAAGTGTCAACTAAGTGACGTCCTACACTATGAGCTGGGGGAAGAGCTGGAGCCAAAGAAAGAGATCACACTGTTTGAAAAGCCCACCCGAGGAACATCTGTAGAGAAGTTCAAAGAAATGGTTGCAAGTCATTTGAAGGTTTGGAAACCTTTTTTTTGTAACATTTTGGTAGAAATGTTTAGCAGACAGGGGCAACACGGTGGCTCAGATCACTGTCGCCTCACAGCAAGGTCGCTTGTTTGAGTCCTGGTTGGGTCAGTTGGCATTTCTGTGTGGAGTTTGCTTGTTCTCCCAGTGTTAGGTTTCCTCCGGGTGCACTGGTTTTCCCCACAGTCCAAAGACATGTGGTATAAGAGAATTGAATAAACTAAATTAGCTTTAGTGTATGTGTGACAAAATGTAACAATGGTGCTGAACACCAATTACCGATCACTTAAAGGCATACTGGCCGGTACCGATCACTGATTACAAGGTCTAATTGAAGTCTTTTATTAATCATGTTTTTAAAAATGTATATTACAAGTATCATATGACAGCTGCATTTATTAACAAGCAACATACCCGTCTTAAATATAGAAGCCTGTGCTTGGTTAGCTAATAAGAACAGCTTAGAGCAGAGAAACTAGCCCAAACTAGGGCCCACGGGCCACAGTTGTCCCATGATAACCTTTTATTTGGCCCTCCATCCTCTCTGAAGAGAGGAAGAATGTTGGGGGTAGTTACTTTAATACACGTTGTACATTTTAACGTAACCTTACATTTGTTTTATATATTGTATCGTGACAGAGCTCCAGTTGGAAGCTTTTGTTTTGTGTTTACTCTATGATTAAAGTTGTTGCACATTCGTCGGTTCCTGCCTACTTGTACATAAAAGTATCATTTGAAGAAACATGACACAGAGGAACATAACCTACTGCCAGCTAGCATTTCGAAAGTGTTTGTAACCCACTGGTCCTACTGCCCCAACCCGGTCTGAGCTGCGATTGAACTGGCGATTCTTTGTATGGGGGTCGGTTTTTCTTACAAGGAGGCTAAAGACCATGGCCTCCAGCGTCTGTCGCTAGAGCACCTTTTGAGAAAAGAAGAATGAGGTTTACCTGCATAGCACTTCGTTAGCTAGTCTCTGTTACACTCACCCCCCCCTAAACCTCACTCCTATTCTGGACGAGCCCCCACGTGTAACCTGGTTTACCTGCATAGCACTTCATTAGCTGGCCTCTGCGTCGGGGCTTGCCTGGGATGGGAGTGAGGTTTGGGGGGGTGAGACACAGAACAGAGGCCAACTAGTGAAGTACTAAGCTGGTAAACCATACTCCTCTGACCTCAAAAGGTGCTCTAGCGACAGCGTCTGTCGAGTGATTGCCGTGGGTCATGCCAATCACTTGACACAGAAGTATAAATCAGCCTTTTTGCATCAGATTGAACTTCTTGGAGACCGCCGATCAAACTCTTACAATCGATTATCTATGCATGTGCATTGGTAGGGCTCAACCTGTGCCCTTTTTTCTCCTGGATAAAAAAAATGTCACTCAAAAATGAATGAAAGTGCATCCCCCCACCCTCCATGCTCTTCAGTTCAGTTCGCGATCGTCTGCCCCCAGCTGCCACACCCCATTCCCCCCACCTCTGTTTTCGGTTTGTGATCGTCCACAGTCCCAACCCCCTCCCCCCTCCTAATTTCTAGGTAACAACTATACAGACAGGAGAGGATGATAAAATAATGTTGATTGTGTACTTTTGTACTTTCCCAGAGTCAACAGAGAATCAGTGTGTTTAAGTCATGTTGAAATGAATGTATAACACACATGAAATGCACTGCGAAGGTGTAATTACTAATTTGGATATTATCTTTACTTTAGCTTATGATATTAAAGTTAGGATATTAAAGTTACTTGAACACATCTGATCAATTATCATAATCACATCATAATTAAGCCTTGTCAAGTAGAACTAAACACTGCAGTACACTCAGAGGAGTGGTGTGATTGCTTTAGTGATGGTCTCTCTCCAGTGAATTGGCTGAAATTCTTATTCAATCATTTATCATTTGTGTTTGAAGCAAACACAGTTAAAGGCCAATTTGTACTTCTGTCTTGAGTACATGTGGTTGGTCTGGTGTAGTCGCATACATTATATTTAATGTCTCATTGACATTAATGCATTTAGATCCCAATTTCACAGACGCTTTTATCCAAAGCGACTTGCACACATGTGAACACACACCCAGAGCACTGGGCTGCCCAGGGAGCAGTTGGGGGTTTGGTGCCTTGCTCAAGGGAATCACTTCAGCCGTGGTATTGAGGTGGATATTTATTCTCTTTCCCCACCAACAATCCTTGCTGGAGCTAGAACAGGAACCTGCGACCTTTGAATCCCAAGTCCAACTCTAACCCAGGGGTGCTCAAACTTGGTCCTGGAGGGCCGGTGTCCTGTATAGTTTGGCTCCAATTTGGCACCTGCCTTGAAGTTTCTAGCATACCTGGAAAGAGCTTGATTTAGCTGGTTCAGGTGTGTTTACTTGGAGTTGAAACTAAAAGATGCAGGACAATGATCCTCCAGGACCGAGTTTGGGCACCCCTGCTCTTACCATTAGGTCACAGCTGCGCATTAATGAGCACCTCTCTAAAAATGTATCAAGTACAAGTCGCAATGATCCAGAATTTAATATCCTTGATTGGACGCCTTGGTATGGTGACTAGCGTGGGTGGGGCTGAGAGCCATAGGAGTGAAGCAAGTGTTTAACAAGTGTCCCGTAAAGAAGCTTTATTTAGATATTTTAGTTTTGTTTACTTTATGATTTCCTCCTTGAATGAGTGCAAGTTTGAGTCTCTTCTACTGTGGAATCCCAAGTTTTTCTAGCGTAAAGCCAAAATACAACCATAGAAACTCAATACATTGTAACATATAAACCCTAATGCCAACTAGTGTTTCTTAAGTGTTATTGCAGAGCAGCACAGACAGAACACAGGCCCGTTTACACTGTCAGGTCTTGATGCCCAATTCCGATTTGTTGCCCATATCTGATTTTTTTTTTGCCTGTCCATTTACACGTTCTTTTAATTGTGACCCATATCCAATTCATGCGTTTACACTTGCCATACGGTTTATGTTTGCGCATGCATAAGGGCAGGGTCTAGCATCTGTGCCACACTAGCCACGATAGAAGAAATTATCTTGCTTTTAGCTCTGCAAAATATGCGAAGTTCGCCCAACTTTAAAATGATTTTGAGGCGAAGGAGGGAAAGGGCCTTCATCATAGCTTGCGCGTATGGTCTATATATGGTTTCCTCCACCATTCAGAGGAATTTGTGGGTACGAGAGAGATCTCAGGTCTGGTGGGAGCAAATTGTGGCGACTGACCACTTTTCTCTTCCACGTTTCCTCTGTTGTTGTTGTTTACCGCGTTGGTGTCTCCACACACGCTATTTCTTCTGTCATTAAACCGTGAAGTACCACATTGTCTCAAGTTTAATGACGTTCAAAAAGGAATGCCTTAATTAACCCGATCTGCCTGTCTACCTGAAAGTCGCATTGTCACATATGCGGTTTATATCTGATTTATTTCCACATATGAAGGAGGCCTGAAACCGATCTCTGAATATCCAAATGCATGCGGTTTTTGTGTTCGCATGGTCATAAAACAGATCCGTTCTGTCACATATGAGCAAAAAAATCAGAACTGGGTCACATTTAACTGGAGTAAACAGGCCATAGAAGCATAAATGCTCACAATGGCGTCAGCTTACGCGCAAGGTTCATAGGGTACGGTGATCACTCTTTGTGAAGTATAAGTCAGGCTCAAAAAACACATTAATCTTGCTAGTTGCAATACAAATATGGCAAATTGTCAGCTGCCATTGTTAGTGGTTCGCGCCCTGATTTAGGACTATCCACTGCAAACTGTATTGAAGTAGAATTCAATTCATCAGTACCAGACACCAGAGTATGGGAAATAACAATTAGCATTCAAATGAATTGTACTTTAACGTCCAAATGATAAGTATTTCACTGCAAGTCATATTGTATATGTAACATAAAATCAGCAGGAGTTCTGGTGTAAAAGAACCCTTATAGGCTGAAATCACTTGGCCATAACTTGCTGAATCTTTACAAATATCATAATTCACACCACTTCCTTGTTTTGGTTCCCACAGGCAAAAGTTGGAGAGCAAGCTAACCTGTCCAGTTTGGTTAGCCTGATTCTTTCTGTGGCCGACAGCAACAAAGATGGCCACATCTCTCTCCCGGAGGCCAAGTCTGCCTGGGCTTTACTGCAGCTCAATGAGGTTCTGCTGGCGGTGGTGCTCCAGGGCCGAGAGCACACACCTAAACTGCTGGGCTTCTGCGGGGACCTGTATGTGGTGGAGCGGGTTCCTCATGCTCCGCTGTTTGGCATCACCTTGCCATGGCCCATGGATCTGTGGATCCCCACGGGCATGCGGCGAAGCATGGACCAGTGGTTCACACCGTCCTGGCCCCGCAAGGCCAAAATTTTCATCGGCTTGCTGGAACTTATTGAAGACATCTTCCATGGTACCTTTGGAAGCTTCTTAATGTGTGATATGAGAGCCAGTTCGTTTGGTTACACCGACCGCCATGACCTTAGGCTAGTGGATGGCCGGCGTGTAGTAGCCGAGGAGGCCTTCAAACAGGCCATGATCCTTCAGCGCTGTAAGGACCATGAGGACTGCGTGTACGGTGCGGACTGTAGGACTTTATGCGACCTTTCAGAACAGCGCTGCACAGCTGAGGTGGCACAGCCCAATCTGGCACGGGCCTGCGGAGCAATGAAGGATTACCTCCTACGAGGAGCTCCGTTCCATCTGCAGGAAGAACTGGAGAAACAGCTGTACGCCTGCATGGCTCTCAAGGGTTCAGCCGAGCAGATGGAAATGGAGCACTCGCTCATCCTCAACAACCTCAAGACCCTGCTGTGGAAACAGATCTCACACACCACCGATTCCTGAAGAGAAGCCAGGGTGGAAAACATTTTGATCAGGGGTGCCCAAACTCTGTCCTGGAGGGCCGGTGTCCTGCAAAGTTTAGTTCCAACCCAATTAGACACACCTGAGCTAGCTAATCAAGCTCTTACTAAGCTTTCTAGAAACATCCCTGCAGGTGTTGAGGCAAGGTGAAGCTAAAATCTGCAGGACACCGGCCCTCTAGGACACTCAGGAGTTTGAACACCTCTGATTTATATTCTTGAATGTCTTCTGAAGCACTTGAGGCCATTTTTAAGATGGCGGCTGGAAGGTAAAGTTGCTGGAAAAAAAGGCTTTGATGCCGAAGTTTTTGTTCTTGATGGGGGGAAAACATCAAATTGTGAGGAATTATTTCTCAGGCTCAACTTTGAAGTTCACGTTTCCGTTTCATGCTTTGTCATCATACACAAGTGATCGATGATCGTGTTTATTCTACACTTCCTTCAGATGTTATGAAGGAGTAAGTAATGCTAACTTTGCATCCATTGTTGGATGCTAGCGTAGAAAGCGAAGGAATGCACTTACCACTGATTGGTTGTTTAAGTCTCGTATTGTAACGTTTGTCACACATGAGCACAGCAAAAAGAGCCATTTTGAAATGAACATACTAATGCCTTGATATGCATGTTGCCAGTGTGTGTTATTTTTAGTTCGATGCTTGTGTGTACTTCTCTTGGGTCGATTCTCGGAAATGATCAGACCAACCACTTATGATCTGATGGTAACTAAAAAAAAAAAAAAAAAAAGAGGTTCAATTTGTTAACATTATTAGTTATTGCAAAAGCTAACAGCATTTATTAATTTAGGTGAATGTAAATATATACTGATGCATTTTTAACAGTTGAAACATCAATTGTGCCAAACTTGTTTAAAAGTCTTTAATCTGTTAAACACAAAATAATTTAAAGTACAAATTCAAATGTATTTTTTCCTACCATAAAAGAAACTGACTACAGTTACAAACATTCTTCAAAATATCATCTTTTGTATTCAACAAAAACAAACTAAAAGGATTTTGATTTATGGGTGATTTTTCCCATTTAACCTAAATTAAAAATGTTGTGAACTGCGATGCCTATTGCATTAACCAGTGTTAATCAGATTAATCTTTTTTTTTTTCGTGAAGTGTTGAAATGTTTACAGGAGTCTTGCAAGTCACACTACAACAACGAAGCCCTACTCAACCATGATAGTTCACAACGTTGATTATTATTTATTTCTAATGTTGTATAGTTTTAGTCCTAAGGCATGTCTAATAATAAAAAAATAATAATTTCAATCTAAAGCTATATGAAATGTCTACCATCACACTATGATGTACTAATGAATGAAGAAATGAAGAGGTGCTTTGTTTTTTTTTTTTTAAATCAGGCATTTTCAATGGATGTTAAAAATTGTTTGTCGAACTGCTTCAATTTTGTGTATTCATAAATCCCACTGCTGCTGACTAAGACTTTAAATGGAGATTTTTATAAAAGTTGACTGCATGACTTTGCACATTAAAAGTGTTTCTCAAATCTACAGTGTTTGATGTCATGCTTCACCAATGACCACAAGCACACTATATTCTTTCCAAATGATTTATTTGGAAAAGGTGCACTTTCTTTGGAGCCGTTGACGTTTGAGTTCTTTAGTCATCTGCAGCAGCTTCCTGAGCCCGGAGGAAACTGGCCTTTTTCTGGGCCACACGGTCTTTTCTCTGGGCCAGAGTGAGCTTGGCACGGTTCCACCTGCAACACAGTAGTCAGCACTGATGAGAAAAGACACAGCATCTGTGCAGATTATAGCACAATCTTCTCAGGCTAATATACGCTCATGTGAAAAGCTTAAGACACCTTATTAGCTGTGATTCCATTCAAAGAAGCCAATAAATTTATGCGCATAACTGAAAAAATTGCATAAGAGACGTGCGAATAAAGCAACGTTTCCATCCAATGAATCAAAACGAAAAAAATAGTCACAACTGGAGTCAAATATCAACAGTAAAAATGAAATTTGCTGCAGTAGGAGAAGCTGCGTCAATCTTTATTTAATTAATGACTCAGAAGATGATGCTGACAACGAATGTGTGGTGCTGTTTGAAGATGTAAGACACAGAACACACTTGACGGCTCTAGAGGTAATTACTAATATAATAACAGTAATACTGAAATGTTTAAGGCGTTTTAGAATGACCAAAACAACATTTCCGATGTTTTACAGTGTGCTCAGCCTGCTGGTTTGTCCATTCACACACATTTTTATAATCACATGATCTCATAACAAAATCACATGATTTGTTTGGTAAAAGTGTTTATCTTAGTTTATGCGCATCTTTTCTCATCAAAAAAAAAGTTTATCCTACTCAATTATGCACGTTTTTTTAGTCACAATTTCAACCTTATGCGCATCTTGGCGTTTCCATCAACTGAATTATCCAAAATACACATAAAACAGGTGGATAGAAACATAGTTACTGTGAACATCCTTAAATTTTAATTCGTGTTTGCAAGGTTTGAAATGTGTTTTGATTTCAGATAAAATGCTTGCAAATGCAGTTGGTTTGCTCTCATATATAAATAATGAAAATTAACTGACCAAACCAGAGTGATCACTAGTCAAAGAACCGGGATTTGGGGGTCAAACACAATTAGACAAGGTTCATCGCTTTCATGAATGTTTTACTTATGTGTGTTTTGATGTATTCCAGCAAGTCGTTTGATTAAATTCATGACTGAATGAACCGTTGAACTAATCTGAATAAATGATTCATAATCAAAGACTGTAGTTTCTATTGACATTTAAAAAATAATGTAATAGTCTATATACAACATTTAAGGTTTATTAACAAAAAACAGGCTAAATGTCATGTTTCTTCTTACATTAAGGCTGCACGATAATTTAAGCATCAATATCGCAATGATTGTATCCTCTATAGTCACATCGCAGAATTAGTTTAATTAAAGATATATATTTTTTATTATTTTTAAATGATGACCATGTTATTTTATGTTTGAGTGTTCAATTTCTGTACCTGAATACTGACTCTCCAGAAAACCATAAGGCGCTGTTTATTTCATTTTAGATTCATCATAGATTTTTCCAATATTGTGCAGCCCTACATGATACATTAATACATAACATCTAAGAGTATATTACAGTATTTCAATGTTGAAATTGTGCCTGGGGAAACAAAAATAATACTATACTATGGAATACTATAACATAGTATCTGATATAATGTGATAAATAGTACATATTTAATTTACCACAGTTGTAAAGTGCAGGAAAATTCTGAAAAATCACATGGAAAATGCTCAGATTTAACTATGGAAAAGGTTCAAGAACCCTGTACTGAATTTCATAGCTTTCCATACGAGTACATACTAAAAAAACTACATAGTCCCTGGCAGCTTAATAAAGCTTAGTAACCTGAATAACATCACATGGCATCTCACATCGTATCATTATTTATTTAACAGACATAGTGCCAAGACTGAAAAGCCATGGGTGACAAACCTAGGACACACCATGATTCAGTTGCCTGTAGATCCACTTTTAGCAGCGATTACTTTAAGTAATCATTTTCTGTATGACTTCATCAGTCTCAGATCCTTCTGGAGAAGTTTTTGTGGCACTCATCACCACAGCATTTCTGTCAGAGTGAGGTCTTCTGGACTATTGCCAACACCTTTTTATTTATTCTATTGTAGATTTGCTGCTGTGTTTGGGATTATTGTCTTGTTGCATGACCAAATTTTGGCTCAGCTTTGACAAACAGCTGTGACAAAGTTAAGTGATTTATTTTTGTTAATATTATATGTTGTTGTTCATCTGAGGTTTTATTTGCCAAATTTTAAACCCTGCCAAGAATCAGGACATTTTTCATATCATGATATTGAAAAATCTGAATTGCATAGGGTGTCCTAACTTTTTGACTTGACTCTAGGTTATAAAAGAGATGAAACATCAATATTTGACATGCAACTCCTAAAATAAGTAGCTGCTAAAATCTATCTGCATTATGTTCAGATTTTGCTATCAGATCAACATGATGCCGACACTGTCAAATTTCATGCCAATGTCAATGCTATGACTTTCAGCTATAAGAAAAAATAAACAAAGAAAGCATGAGAACACACCTCTTCTTCTTGACTTCTCTCTTGGGCTTCCTCTCATGAACAGGGTTCTCACGGATAGAAGCATGAGCCTTCTTGTACATCTCTTCAATCTGCAGGAACCAGATGATCATTTAACAATAAGACGAGTGGAAGGTAGACAAATCAACACTTTACAATACAGACAATAATTTAGCTAAAAAATTAAACGTAATGACAAAAAGCCAACAGCATCGGGCCGTAAACACTGCATCTACTGATGACACAGCATCTTATCCACACAATCACAGCTTTCATGTTTCCTATCTTGAAGTCTGCGCAAAATCAAAATTTACAATGTTTATTTTGCTAGCTCACATTGTTATTCTTTAGGTGAACAATTAATCAGTGCAAGTTAATCCATAAAAAAGGTTTGTTTTGGTAAACTTTAATCAAAATCTGACCATTTGCTTCCACGTTTAAAGAGGCGGTTCTTCGCTACTGATGTCAGTTTGATGGCTTTAGCCACAATATTCTTAACCACGGTCCTCTTACCGTTATTGTACTACAAGTAAATTTTGCTACTAAAAAAAGAAAGCGCTGCCTCCTACTTAAGATTCTGTTTCGGTTTGAAGTACATCAACATACTGAAACAAAAGTCTCAGCAACTTCTGCTGCACGTAGACTTTAAAATTAAAAAGCTTAGCAATTTGTGTAGCTTAAAACAACTGAATCAACAAAATGTCACGTTTAATGTGGTCATTTCATTTTAGTGATCTAAGCAAAATACAGAATAGAATACAGTATCTCTGTACAGAATCAAATGTTTACAGTTAACAAAACCAAACAAACTCGTCCTCAACTAAGGCATTGCAGTCACAACTTGGCTATAATCAAATACAATTAAAACCTTTGATTTACACAAAAACTAAATAAAAATAAATGAGGTGAATAATTAAAATCAGTGCTTATATAACAATCAAGTGTATAGTGATTTCATTCTAAAGTCAAAAGCAGGCATATGTTAGCAGTGATGCTGCAAAGAGCTTTCTTACAGATTCAGGTGTGACTCCGTTCTTGATGAAGCGGGAGAACTGTTTCTTGTACAGTTCCTCATCCTCCTCCATCAGAAGGCTCATGTACTCTGACACATTCAGGCCCAAGATGTGCTTCCTGTGCACCTCCGCATTGAACTCCTTGCTTTCAGAGTCGTAGCCCGGGAACCGCTTTGTGCTGAGAAAGGAAGTTACAATTTACATAAAGATGACAATAAAGACTAGACATAAAAGTACACTTCACTTGCTCATTTGATTTATATGATATAAATTAAAAACAAAAAGAACAATTTAAATAATTAAGGAAAAGTGTTTAGTTAGTGTTCACTTTTTAGTCATGTTTTTATCAAAAGTACAATAGGGTCATGGCTATTAAAAGTATAAATCTCTTTATTTTATTTTTTTGCACCAGATTATTTCCCTTCAGAGCAGAAATGTTCATAATAATGTTCTCAATAATGCTTTTAATCATCTCATTTGGAGTTTTCAGGTAGCATCCAAAATCAGGAAAGTGGTCAGAAGAGAAATGTGAGCCCCTCCTTTGCTTGTGAGCCAATTGCTTATTAGTGACTTCAGACCACCAATACAGGTAAGATTTTTTCAAGAGAATATTGAATTGCTCAAACCACTATGAATTAGGGATGCACATTATATCGAAAAATGAGTATTATCACAATAACAGTATATGCATTACCTATATCACAGAGATGTGCAAAAATGTCATTTATTTTTGGTACCAAGCATTTGTGTATTGCATGCAAAGGTTGATTATTCAAATGTGACCAATCAGATAGGCTCTATTATCATATCTGTCTCCCCAATTAGTGCCATTGTGCTATTGGCTACATCGGGCCCAAAGATGAACCAAGTGCCTCTGAGCTGGAAATAAATACTAATGTCGGAAATAGAGGCAAGCTCGAAAAAAAGAGGATTTAAAGTGAGACCATTAATATCCGATTTAATTTTGTAATGATTCAAATCAGTTGTGATGCTAAATGAATTGATGATTTTGACAGGCAGGGACCACTGGGTCTCATTCACAAATAATTGTGTATGTTTTTCCACATATGCACATTTTAACTTTGCACAAATACTTTACACCTACTTCAAAACACAAGTAGATGCACATGAGCTTGTTCTTTCTTTTGTTAATGAATTTGGATTTTTTTAAATGAGCACGAGGTTAGTAATTTGCACACCAGCTCTATGTAAGGGCTTTCCGCAAAGCGAAACTCATCCAGAGAAAGGCAATTACGGCACCGAAACAAAAGAAAAAGAAATTTAACAATAATAAAATTAGGTTTTGCTGTCAGAGGTTGAAGCCATTTAAAAAAAGAAGTTGCATAAATCACCAAGGACATTCTAAAGCGACTAAACTGGACCTCTAGTTATGCTGTATTATCAAATTTTTATATCTAGTTACTTTTCACCCACCCTGTAAATAACACAATTAGATATGTAGGATTCTTTTTACATGCTTATAAGACCCCAGGCATACATACTACAAAAGTTTTAATAAAGCATGACTTATTCCTAACATTTTCTGTACACACATTTCACGTGCTCTTGGTAGTAAACAAACAGCTCGCGGTCAGCTCATGTGTGATTTTGCGGCCGCGACTACATCATTACATTAATACATAAATTACATTTTTGGGTGAATTATACCTTATAAATACAGTATGTGACACTTTATTCTTCTCTGCTAACCTTGAAAATATAATTGGCTGAATCGTAGAAAAGCTGAATTAAGATCGTGTGTAGATTCAAATCAAGATCTTTTTCGATTAATCGTGCAGCCCTAGCGTGAACTATGTTTGTTTAGTGAATGAGACCCATTGTGTTTACTCCATGGCATTTCATTAATAAAAAAAAATTAACATTTAATTAATAAATATACAATTTGCAATAAATATACAATAATGCAATATACAAAAATACACAAACAAATGGATTTTGAGAAAATAATAAAAGGGCACTTGTTTATTTCTAAATGGTCTAAAATTATTTTAGTAGTAATGTATATCCTATCAAATCGTGAGTTGAGCCAATCATTACATCCCATAAGTGTTTTAAACTCAAAATGTTCACAACCTTAATTAACCCTCATTTGAATTTTTCCTAAATTAAATTTGGTAAAAAATAATCTATTATCGGTTTATTTTAGTATGATGGTTACATTAAAAAAAAAAATAGTTAAATGTTATTTTGCAATAAATATCTTTATAGCAATACTCTACAACATCACACATCATTAATCTTCTCAGAACTGCACAGCTTCACTATACAGAAGTCAACATTTGAAGTGGATCAAAACATTTAAACAACAGTTTTGAAAAATGGATTGATCCACTTCAAATGTTGACTACCATACATGCTATTCACCATATGCACTGACCTGTGAGGGATGGACAGTCCTCCATCCACTGCTCCTTTAAGAGCTCCAAACACCTTGTTCCCTGTGGTGGTTCTGGTCAGACCAGCGTCCAGGTAGCAAGAAAAAGCCCCTGGCTGGCCATCAATGCTTTCCACGTTAAACTCATCGCCCGTCACCTCAACCTGGCCTTCGTAGACCTTATCCAGACCAAACTTATTCAGCAGCTGAAAGCAGAAAACAAGTCTGAGTGTTTCACCCTTTTCTGAGATTTAAACAGTACTGAAAGATGTTCATGAAAGACAAAGTCATTTTACCCTGCGTGCACACAGTAAACCAGTGCAGTAGGCCGCAGCATAGTTGGTCAGTCCACAAGCAATGCCATATTTTGGCAACTCGTGAGAGTAAGCAGCGCAGACGATCGCGTCGCCTTCAATTTTGGCATATGCGATCTGACAGAGAGAAAGACATTAATTTTACTGATACATTCAGTTTTATAATTCAGTAATGCGGGTAATGATTACACAGAGAAAGTTCATACCTGGCAAACAATATCCCTGTTGGAGAACCGAATGATCATCCTGTACTTCGGTGTGTTGTACTTGTTCTTATCCTGGATGACAAGGCGCTTACGGGCAAAGTAGTCAGTTTTCCCCTCTAAAACAATCATGTTAGAAAACAGTTAATAATAATAATAATAATCATCATCATAAGATTTTTTGCTGGTCTGCCAATGTGGCTTTAGGGTTTCTGCTTGCTTTATGGTATTGATAGGAGAAACTAAGGATTCGGAATACCACATACTGGGGCACCTGCTGGTTAAAACAATATAAATGCTACAAAAACTCAGGCAAACACAGGGATTAATAAAATTATAATTTATTATATAGCTGATATCTTATCTAATATAATTAAATATTTAGAGTCTGCATAAAATGAAGAATTTGCAAGGTTTGTATTGTTTGTTCTATTCTGGGCTCTGCTAAATGGGACAACAAGAGACTATTAACTACTGTTTTTCCTTTTCATTTTACAAATGTCTCGTTAAAACATCAACAAACTCATAAAACTGATCTAAGATGATGAGGTAAATAAATACTACAAAAGTCAGCGAAGAACCATATATTTTTATGACGTAATAAAGTTGTTTACTGGAATCACATGACCTTGTCAAATAGAATTGCAGTAAAGTTGGTTTTATATTAGCACATTCAGGCTTTCTCCTCAATATAATTTCAGAAAAGTATTATTTGCAAATTCTATATAGGGAAATCATATTAGCAGCCAATGACTATCAAAGTACAGCATTGTTCACAGTCAATTGAATAGTACTAATGTTGCTTTGAAATCATAATTGCATGCAATTTCAGACCCAATATTCAAATTAGCGTGGTAAACAATATAGGGACCATTCATAAATTAACGAATATGGGAATATAAAACCAACTTTACCTCAATCCAAATAGATACATGCTCTGAATCATTGATTAAAAACAAAATTCTTAAAAGATTCAAAGCTTCAGAAAGCAGCGATTCAAAAAGCATCCATCACTATTTTATGGAGGTAAATGTAAAATAATTCGAAGCAATTTGTTAGGTCCAAGTAAGAAAAATATTATAATTGTAAAAAAAACACCATCAACACAGATCTCAATTCTTTTTTATTATTATTAAGAGAACAGCTTAGGGTTTGTCACGTTTCTAGTGCAATGTCTATAGATTTTTAAGTCAAGATTTATTTTTACTACAGTGTATAATTAAAACTAAAATACCAGTAATTAACAATCATTTTGACAATCATATTTTAAACCCTCAATTTAGTTTAGTCTCTGAAAAACGATTTATAGCATTTAGGGCTGGGCGATTTGGCCTAAAATCCAAATCTCAATTAATTGAACATGAACAATTGATTTTTTTTGCCCTCATTAGTTTTTTGTACAGTAAATATGCTCAAATATTACGAGTCAGAATTTTTTTTAATGTAGGGTGCATTACTTGATTTTTAAAGAATTGAAGGAAACACACACTATAAATAGCTAGCTAAATAAATAGCTTGCACTTTTGAAAACAAAATAAATTATTTTCATGTTTTTCATATTAAAAGTAGAAAATAAGCAGCATCTCTTCTAAATAAAAATAACTCTTGCATATCCTGTAAATAATTTTTTAACAGTGCATTTCCTGCATCTTCTGTAAACAAATATTTTAATGGAAATAATAATTTTATTGTAATGGATATGCCATCTCAAGGCATCTCTAGCAAAGCTTCCAATCATTGTCAATGTAGTGCAAAGTAAGGCCTAAAATTCAGTTTTTGGAATTTAGGACATTTTAAGACCCTGGGGACACCCTACACACTATTTCAAGTTAATTTTGCATGTAATTTAATTTAAAGTGGCAGAAGTATAAATCAGCCTTTAATAGAGCGGGGTCACATGACTCCACAAGCAGTAGGGAAAGTAATTTAAAAAAATCATCCTGGAAAAATCAGGTGGATTCTAGGCTCTGAATGTCAATTTCAATTATTTTTCGATTAATCACCCAGCTGTAATAGCATTCATTTTCCATCTCAGGTAAATTGACTTGATGTTAAGATATTTGTATTGGGACAAATCTTACTTAACATAGTAGTTTTTTTTAGTGAATGCGACATTTAATGGCAAGATTTTATAAATGAACGACTTTTTTATAGGTTTACTTAGTAGAAGGGATAATTAAGACTTTATAAGACCCACAGAAACACATCTCACCGCTTTGCTGACCAACTAAAACAACTAAAAACCCAGTCAGGTCAAGCTAGACGATTTACTTTGATTGTTTTATTTACTCAAACACAAGCCAATTCTTTTGGACAGTTGATAAGTTAACATGTTTCACAAACGATATGAAAACACGTAGACATACCTCTCCTTCTCCTGAACTTCACCTGGTATCTCCTGAAATACGACTTGTTCTTAACAACCTTAACGAAACCCTGAGACAAACAATTTTTATTGTGAGTTAAAGTGATGACAAACAGGAAAGTCAATGGGAAATTAACTCTAATTCAGCCAAACTCATGACAACATTGAACATCTGCGACAGCAAACATCAAAACCTAATAATAAGGACAAGGCACATATAAAAAATTTCTAAAGGGACGCATTTTTTTTTTAGCTTTCAAAATAAGTATCAGGACTTATTTAGGAAAATATGCCTCTGACGTTTGCACAGCGACTGGACTGGTCGATTGAATCTAACACCATCCAGTGGTTTCCAGTGTTCATCTGTCATGGAAATCGAGCTGAAATAGTGGACGAGGAAATATAACGAGCAGATCGGCGTATTTTGGGGATTTACTGACCATTTTGTGATCGTTTGTTCTCCTTTAGGTTGGGAGACTGAACTCTTCAGACTCCGATACTGCTCCCGCTGCACTGAGAAAAGGAAGTTCATGCTGCGCCGCGACCGGAAAACCAAATCAGGTGGAGATAAAATTCGTGCGCCCCTAACGTCGTGGAGGAAACGTTGTTAGTTCATTTCGATCATGCAGAAGGACTTTTAATTTTTCAGTAACCTATGTCAAGCGCTTGCGATGAAATGTATGCCGTTACAAAATCGGCGCATTTAAGGTCTGTTTTCTTTAAAAATCAGCGATCTTCACAGCCTGATTGATATACGATATAAAGTGGGTTTCTGTACAAGATGCACTGCATTAAATAACATTTCCCTCGCCATATGCCTTATGAACATTTATTTTACCCCAGTTAATTCAATATTTTCATCTTGTTTTCAGCATTTATTTAGTTGTTTTACGCTTGAACAACTAAATAAAGAATGCTGAAGTCTATTTAACCGATGATATTTTATTATATTACATTACAACATTGACGCTGTTAAAGGAATTGCTTAAAATTTTTAAGTCACATTAACCGTAAAGTTTATTGGTATCGGTCGGAGAAACACTAGCTGTGCATATAGATTATTAAAATTGAATTTATTCGATTTTTTTGTTGTTATACACAAAACAAGATATTTTGAAGAATGTTAAATAAAATGTTGCCTGCACTAATTATCCTTTAAGACATCAGAATGCAAATAGTTATAACCATACTTCCTGTTGATTAAATTACATATTGCAAACATTTTTGTAAACCTATTACACATTTTCTAATTTTTTTTTTTTAAATAAAGAAATACATTGTTTTGTTAATTCTATGCTTTTTTGCATGCATTAATAGCTAAAAATCGGAACGTTAGATGATTCCAGGTTCAAAATTCTTATTCGATTTTTTGATACATGAGAGTTTACAGCGGTAATTAGGGCATCTTATTTAATAACTTAATATAATTCTGAAATAGCGGAGAGTGGGACAAAAGTCACGTGGGATAAAGTAACAAATCGATTTTCTTGAAGCACAACATTTGCTTTCCAGGCTATAACAGCACATTCAGCATGCATCCCTTGATGGAACTGCCAAACATCACCTGATTTCAGGACTGTGTCCCACAGTTAGGTCCCAATTTCAGTTTGTAAGTGCAGAAAGTATTGTATGGCGGTACTTTATTCCTTATTACAAGTTGTGTTTCTCTTTTCATGCATCACAGTAATGATCAATCTACAGGTTATTTAGTGCAATAACACATCCTTGCATTTGAGTTTTTTAGTTTAAAAGTAAATCAGGATTTAATGGCAAGAGTTCCTGTGGGGACAAAAGTAACACTGTTATTTATGACCCACTGATGATATGCAAACCCTTTTTTTTGCTTTTACATTAGAGTTTTGAGTGTTTTGCTTAATATGTTTTATAAAATTAATGTGTATTGCCAATAATAACAAAAAAATATTCAAAAACCATTGAAAATTGTAACATTTTGCATTGATTGGTTTTGAAACGTTTTATTTAACTGAAACTTAAAATGAAAATGTGGTTTAATTCTTTTAAGCAAAACAAGGTCATAGTAAGGTATAATTAAAATGAACAAGATTAAGCCGTTAAATCTAGCAAATGTTGTAAACTAACAATAACAGGCATAACTTTCATTCCTGCTGAAGGGGTCAAAAGTAACAATGTGCAACATTTGTTTAAAGTGAAATTAGTTTGAAGTTGTTCTACATTTAAAAAAAAAAAAACCCAATATTGATAGACCACACTTATAAGTTAGTAAGCACAGCAAAAGTATATTCCTGTCTGAAACATTATCTTTCAAAAATAGGTTTTTATGAAAAATTATACTTTCATCCCCGACCACTCTCCTCTAATGCTAGCAACATGAAAAAATAAACTTTGCAGAATAAAACGTTATATATAACCAGGTGTCAGTAAAGATATTCAGAATACAAATCTGAACAAAACTGCCAAGTTTGGTGTCTCTTTGGTGTTGCTGAAGTGGAGATGTGTCTCAGTGCAAAACAATTAAAAAGTAAAATATAATCAAAATCTACAAATAGAAATCAATGAAGGGTGACACAGAGGCTAAGTGGTTAGCACTAACGCCTCACAGCAAGAAGGTCACTGATTCGAGTCCCGGTTGGGCCAGTTGGCATTTCTGTGAGAAGTTTGCATGCTCTCCCCATGTTGGCGTGGCTTTCCTCCGGTTTCCCCAACAGTCCAAAGACATGCGCTATAGGTGAATTGAATAAACTAAATTGGCCGTAGTGTATGAATGTAAATGAGTGTGTATGGTTGTTTCCCAGTACTGGGTTGCAGCTGAAGGGCATCCGCCGTGTAAAATATATGCTGGAATAGTTGGCGGTTTATTCTGCAGTGGCGACCCATAATGAATAAAGGGACTAAGCCGAAGGAAAATGAATTAATTATTTAATGCTAGCAACATGGAAAAAAGTCACAAACTTTGTCGAATAAAATGTTATATGTAACCAGGCTTCAGTAAAGATCTTCAGAATACAGATCTGAATAAAACTGCTAAGTTTGGTGTCTGTTTAGTGTTTCTGAAGTGGAGATGTATGTCTCAGTGCAAAAACTAAAAGAAAGTTAAATATTGTAATCAAAATCTACAAATATATCGATAAATAGACCCTTTGGTCACACTTTATTTTGACAGTCTGTTTGTTGAATTTAAGTTACATTGCATCTACATGCCAATTAATTCTTATTCGATTATAAGTAGACTTTTAGGTTGAGGTTAGGGTTATGATTAGGGTTAGGGTTAGTGAAAGTTAACATGTACTTGACATGTAGTTTCTTATAGTCAGTTAAATGTCTGTTGAAGAAGCAGTATCAAGAGATATTAAGCAGACAGTCCACTAATACTCAAATGGACCATCAAAATAAAGTGCTACCGACCATTTGAACATTTCTGGGTTTTTTAGCCGCAGAAGTCGTCATGGTTGGGTGAACTTAGAGCATGGTAAACAGGAGAGTACAACAAATATTTTTTTACAATCCTATTTGTTGAAATAATGAAAGAAAAAACTCCTCAATGGTGTTATCAATAATTTCAGAAAAAGTGGAAAAACAGTGTGAGACTGATGACAGCAGCCAGAGGAGAAAATAACGTCAAATTTACTCTCAGCATCATAGACGCTGCATTAGAAACACCTCGCATAAGCGGTAATTACGTTTTTGTAATTTGATGCAAAGATGATATAATACATTCATAAATGCAAATAAATGTTTATACGTTTTTTAAACAAATCAAAATATTGAAAAGATTCAAGTATTTAAGATTATGATGACCATTAAAAGTGTCATAACAGTCTTGTGAAAAGGGTCCATTCTGTCAAGAAACACTTAAAAGTGTATTCATTCATTTTCTTTTCGGCTTAGTCCCTTTATTAATCTAGGGTTGCCAGAGCGGAATGAACCGCCAACTTAGCCAGCACATGTTTTTACGCAGCGGCTGCCCTTCCAGCTGCAACCCATCACTGAAAAAACATCCATACACACTCATTTACACACATACACTACGGACAATTTAGCCTACCCAATTCTCCAAAAGGCTAAAACCTCAAAGTTGATGAAAGTGCATGAAAAAAAGAGTTTTTGCCTACAGCGCCAAAATGAATTTATAAATAAGCAGACGTTTATCAAGCCAAAAACTGATGTTGGCTTGATGTATTCACAGTTACAATGCAAAAAATAAGTATTTAATGCTAAAGTATAAGAGGTAAAAGTGAATCTCTGTGAATATTTTCTGGTCAACACTGTACACTCTCAGAAATAAAGGTACAAGAGCTATCACTGGGGCAGTACCTTTTCAAAAGATACATATTTGTACCCAAATAGTCCACAGTGATACCTCAAAGGTACATATTAGTGCCCAAATGTACCTAAAAAGTATCTTTGAGGTGCCATTATGGACCCTTCAAGTACAAATATGTACCTTTTGAAAAGGTACTGCCCCAGTGACAGCTCCTGTACCTTTATTTCTGAGAGTGTATTTACTCATGAATTGAAAAGAAACTGAATAAAGAGGCACTTGTAAATGTTTCATTAAAAAAGCTTTTCCAGTCAATTTCAATCACTTTATTTGTCATTCATTAAAAAGGTATGCTTAAAATCAGCTCCTTTTTCACATTGATTCAAGCTTCACATCTTAAACATACCGGCAACCATGGTGGTGCTAACAAACTGATTCCAAGTATTCACAAGTTGCAATGTCAGTAATCGCTTATGAGGGCCAAACACAGATAAAAACAAAAGATAACAAGAGAATATGCATTAGTTACAATCCTGTAGCATTATTAATCTCAGATGAGTAGTAAAATAAATGCATGGTAAGAGAGAGCGACAGAGAGAGAGAGTTGTAGAGTTGTAAACAAGCTATGTTAATTTGTCAACTTCCTTAAAAATAGGGTGTGCGATAAGAAAAAAAGTTCAAGTTGGTGTTGAAACACAGCTCTGTTGAGGTAAAAGCTATCCTTTTTGTATCAGTAAATGATTCATGCTTTAGCTTGTCTGTTAATATTTGTCTTATTGCATGAAATGAACCATGCAGTTGCTTCTCTTTGCAGTTAAACTGGTTAAAGTCCCCCAGGTGAATGTTATCACGGGCCCATATTTGTCAGCTAAAAAGTGTGAGAAGTTGTAAGAGGAAGTTGTTCACTTGGTCAGGGTCACTTTTAAAAACAAGCTCCTGAGTCACGGGCAGAGCTGTTATTTTGAGGAACTTTGACCAGAGACTTTGCTATAAAGCAGCATGTGATTCTATTGTAGTTTTTTCCTTTGTTAAATGGAAGAACCATGTATGACGGCTAATGTCACAGGAATAAGGTTGACAGAGACCAGAGAGGTTTTGTGGAGACATTTACACCAACAAGTGACAGGAAATCTGCAGACTGGTAAGAAATTCCACTTTTCATGGTAATGAGGCTAATTCAATCAACTTTCCATCACATATAAACAGACAATCACATGCTTTATATGTTTCTATAACCAGAAATCTTCTCATGACTATTTTCTAATGATTTTTGTAGCTTGATGGAGAGAGTTGTAAAATTCTGAGTGTTAGAGATGGACTCTTTGACTGTTTCGTCTCTGTCTTCTTCACCGGGATCTGAACTCAGCACAGATGAGATGAAGCTACTTGCGAAACTAGAGGAACAGAACAGGTCATTTCTTCACACTCACCCCACACGGTTTCCTACTAGCTAAATACAAAAAAAAGTTGACTTGAACTGGAACTAATATAAAAAATTAAATAGAAAAACAAAATAAAACAAAACAAAAACCTATATATATATATATATATATATATATATATGTACATATACACTTTATTAGGTACACTTTACTAGTACCGGGTTGGACCCCATGTTGTTGACGCCAAATTCTGACCCTACCATCTAAATGTTGCAGCAGAAATCGATACTCATCAGACCAGGCAACGTTTTTCCAATCTTCTATTGTCCAATTTTGGTGACCCTGTGCAAATCGTAGCCTCAGTTTCCTGTTCTTAGCTGACAGGAGTGGCACCCAGTGTGGTCTTCTGCTGCTGTAGCCCATCTGGACTCAAGGTTGGACGTGTTGGACGAGTGGTTATGTGAATTACTATTGCCTTTCTAATCGCTCAAACCAGTCTGGCCATTCTTCTCTGACCTCTGGCCTCACAGAACTGCCACTTACTGGATATTTTCTCTTTTTCTGACCATTCTCTGTAAACCCTACAGATGGTTGTGTGTGAAAATCCCAGTAGATCAGCAGTTTCTGAAATACTCAGACCAGCCCGTCTGGCACCAACAACCATGCCACGTTCAAAGTCACTTAAATCACCTTTCTTCCCCATTCTGATGCTCAGTTTGAACTGCAGCAGATCGTCTTGACCATGTCTACATGCCTAAATGCAGTGAGTTGCTACCATGTGAAATTTGCGTTAACAAGCAATTGGATTGGTGTACTTAATAAAGTGGCCATTGAGTATATATATATATATATATATATATTACAGTAAAAAAATAATTTGAACAGTATTAAATACAAAAATTAACACAAAGAATTAAGATAAACATAGAAATTACAATTTAGTAAAAAATTTGTAGTTTGTATATGTGTTATATTTTGTCATTTTTTTTGTTGTTACAATACCTTTAAATTTAATTGTATTGTGTACTTACATTTATTTTTCACTAGGGACAGTTTGTTATTGAAGACAAAGTTTGCTATTCGTAGTAGCAATTTGGAATAAGCTGTTATTATGAAGGATATTTTAAATCTAAAGTAGTACTTTAATAAAGTACACTTTAATACCACTATGGAAACATTTATACTTGAAGTTTTAGTTTAAAATAAGTAATAGTACACTAGAAAAAAGGGAAAAAGGGTTTTGTAAGGGAAAGTAAGTATGAAACCGTGAAGTATTTTTGGATGATTAAAAGTTGAGATTGGATACATCAGCCTGAGAGAGCAAAAAGAAAAAAAAGTGATTGTTGTCAACATTAGAAGTACTGATGTCATTTTGACTCTTTTTAAATTTTGTAGTTTAATATATATGTATGTTTAATGCTTTAATACGTAACTTTACTTAGAGATGCAGGATATATCGGTGGCTATATTGATATTGGCGATAAATGCTATTTTTTAATGTTATCGTTATCGGTCCGATATTTAAAGTCCATTCTTTCCTTTTGAAGTATTGCTGTGCGATAATAACTCTAGTAACTAGGTTCAGCTGGTTTCAATTCTTAGTTATTTCATTTTAATTTTATTTAAAATATATTTATTATTATTACTTATTTGTTATTTAAATCCAATTTTGTTATTTTATCTATTACTTTTATGCAACAGTCAAGTTGCATGTTAATTTGCTATGAAGAAAAGGTAATAATTTATTTTTGGCATGCTGATTTATGTGAAATTGTGAATATAGGTCTATATAATCACCTAGCAATTGTTAAATTATTGCTTTTTCACTTTGAGTAAGCTATTCAGTTTATAACTTTTTAAAATAAAATCAGTTGTTAACTGTATAAAAATATAAAATTAAAAAAAATTATATTTATCGGCTAATATATCGGTTATTGGCCTCCAAATCTTCTCGATATTGGTCAAAAAACCTATGGGTGCATCCTTTACTTTACCTCAGACACGTCTTTCAAACTTTTAAAAACAACATTTTATTTTCAAACCACTTATTGGTCTTTTGTATGACAATACAAATCAAATATCAAGAGAAGTATGCATAATATATTGTCCATTGTTAATCCCATCCCCTAACCTCTCAATCATTAACTCAATTAACAAAACTAAAAATAATAAATACATAAATATCAAATTAAGTACATTAGATACATAAGTACATAATATCAGATCAGAGAATAACTGGATACAGATAAGGTGGAAAATAATAATAAAAATAAATAAATAAATAAAAGCTTTCTAATAAAATGGTAAATGTTGCAGGTTGGCAGCACCAGGTAATAGGCAGACCTTTGATAAAGTTAAGAAAGGGTTCCCAAGTCTTATAAAAAATAATCTAGTGAGCTGGAGAGTAAGCATCTTAGCTTTTCAAGTCTGATATAGTAAAAAATGTCCTGTATCCATTTGTCATGAGTACGGGGCCAGTGTGTTTCCACTTTAGAAGTATGGAATGTCTGGCTATAATTGTGGTTTAAGCAACAACCTTGCTGTCACTGACTGTCAAATCAGGTCTAAGGGATACTCCAAAGATGACTAACAAAGAATCAGGGTATATTGATTTTGGGGCTTTATTAAATTTATTAAAAACACCTGACCAAAAGGTATCCAGCTGTGGGCACGTCCAAAACATATGCAGATGGTCAGCAGGTAAAAACAACATTTTGACTGCATTGAAAAATCTTTGGTCTTTATTTCCAGGGCTTAATTATGGGCTATTTACAAAAAATATAATATTTTTAGGGTAATGACTTCTTAAAATATGATGGCAGACATTCAAAGCTTAAATCTGAAATCTCCGTAGAAGTTATGAGTGTTTATGACAAGAAAAATTTCAATTTAATTGTGTCAAAAATTTAATTGAATTCGTCTTATGAATGGTCAGAATGACCACAATGGCCATTAGTAGTTATAGAATTCTGGTTCCAGTGTTAACGGGATAGTTTACCCAAAATTGGTCATCATTTACTCACCCACTTGTTCCAAAACTGTTTGAGATTCCAAATTTTGTTATACAAAAAAAGATTTTTGGAAAAATTATGGAAATCAGTAACTATTGACTTCCATAGTATTTGTTTCTCCTATTATACTATTCTCTAACATTCTTCAAAAGATCTTCTTTTAAGTTCAACCAAATAAAGAAACTTTTTTTTTAAGTTTAACCAAGTAAAGATTTAGAACCACTTGAGGGTGAATAAATATAACATTTAAATAGTAAATTTTTCACTTAAATAGCCACTTTACACTCAAAAATATTCAGGAATAAGTTTGTTGATTGACACTAATTATTACTAAGTACAAAAGTACAACATACTTCACTTGCACTCAGCACAGGCTGTTTTCTTCATCAGGCTGTTAGAGACAGACAGTAAGTCTCTCTACTCTGTAAATGGAGTCCTGCAAAATCCACCTTCACCTAAAATCTTCTCTTTGGAGGAGAACATATGGGAGAATGTCATTAATGAATGGGAAGATTGGAGCAAAAGAAAAGTGGGGCAGATCAAGGTAACACTCATCCATCCAGCATCCCTCCCATGTTATGATTCCAGTTGTGTGTTCAAATAGACTGTGAGTGTATTGTCAAAATTTTATCATGTGAGCAATATGATGGGTCTATCTCTGTTTGGCTTACATTCTTAAAAATAAAGGTTCTTTAATGATGTTGATGCTTTCCATGGAAAATCTGCAATATCCCTGGAACATCCTTTCCAAAATATGCTTTTATAGTGGTTAAATATGGTTCTTACATTCTCAAAATGTTCTTCAGAGCCAAATTTTTTGAAGAGCCAAAAATGGAACTTCTATGGCAGTGGTTCTCAAACTGTGGTATACTAGTATACTAGTGGTATGGGCTTATGATTTATTTATTTATTTATTTATTTATTTATTTATTTATTTATTTATT